>VXBC01001707.1:0-195105 GCA_013399945.1 Ploceus nigricollis | reverse complement strand
GCCACATTATAATGAACTCTTTCAAAACTGATAGCTGGTAGATTCATGTGCTTAACCATAGGTTTCATTCCATATACAGAGTAAGAACTTCACTGAAGATACAGAATGCCAGTGGCATGAATATTTAATAATTGCACTTTTAAAGTTTTTTCATCCTTTCTCTCTCTGGGATTGCCAAACCCATCTGTCTGGCCTCTAAACCTGTTTACAGGTATCTAAATTTAAAAATAAAAAAACCTCTTAGTTGCAGTTTCAGAATTTTGTGATGAAAGTGGGGGATACTCACCTTATTTGTGAACTGCAAAATAAATAGAACAGGGTTTTTTTTTTTTCCCTTTTGTGTTTCTGATGATGTGCAGTATATTGTATTTCAGTTCACTTAGTGGGGAGTTATAGGCCAGACACACAATGGTGTAAATTGGTAGAGCTACATTGACTTCCATGGAATTAGACCAGTTGGCTGATGGTAGCTACGGATGTGGCCATCAGAAATCATGAAATTCATATATTAGCTATAGCTGTCATGTGTGGAAGCTATTATTTAGGTTAATTGAATTAATTAAAATAAATATTTATGTTTAAAGCAAAACAGTTTATGTTCTAATAAGATAACAGACACATTTTACGCATCCTTTTCTTTGCTGGATTTTCTTCCCTACAGATAATGATCTTTCAATCTCTGTTCCATAAATATGCATGTCATGTTCAGGTTTCTATTCAATGCATGCATGAGTAAGTACCACTGAATTTGATTAACTTCATTAACGATAAATAATGAAGAACACTGTTTTAACTATTTTAGGACAAACAGTCACCTGGATAATGTTACTTGCTTGAGTAACCTTCTTCATCCTAATGCGATTGCACACAAGGGTAAAGTTACTCAGATATGTATGTGTAGGTTCAGTCTTTTATTATGTAGCAACCTTTAGAGCTTTTACTATCTGGCAAGCAATCATTTATATCCTTTTTAAAAAATATTTATGGCTTCCTTGACTAATTGCTTCTTACATGACTTAGAGCCTTTTGCATTGGTATCATTTGTTAAAACATATCCAGAAGCAGGCAGAGCAGAATCATTTTTCAACTTTTTAGTGTCATTTTTATAGACAAATAACACTTGTAAATGATGGATAATAGCCAGCAGAATGCTGTGTTGTATAAAATGAGCATGAGTTATATTTGCTGGGAGATAGAAGGTTAACTTGACTATGAACTAATTGAGGAGCCTCATGGTAAATGCAAAGTGGTGCGTGCACACTGTAAACAAGACTTGAACTAGCTAAAAGGAGGATTTAGGTTAATTCAATATTTAATTTTTTTTGCACACTACCTAGTGTTTTCTTAAAAAAATAAACCTCAAAAGCCATATTGAGTCCTAACGAGCTTGTAAAAAGTCCAGAAGGAGAGACACAGACAGCATGTTTAAAAAGATGAGACATTAACCTGTCAGAGTATTGGGGGTGGATCTTGTGCTCCTTCAAGTCTGGCGCAGGCATGGTCACTTCCATTTGCAGTTTTGACTTGAACATTTGTTTCGTGTCTCATAAAATACTGCTTACTTGGCCAGTATTTGAAAAAGTCATTACATTTTTTTGTGTTCTGCAGTTCATAGTTTACACTTACGCTGTGTTTTATGGCAGAATTCAAAATAACTGCCTTTTCTTTACCCGAGAAATATATGCACTTGCATATTACAAATGTGTGCAACTGAATAACTTTTTTATAGGAGAGTACTTGACAGATGCCAGTTAACGTCAAGTGATACAAATGCTCCGTGCCAAGCGATGGCAGGACATACAAATCAACCTGGTACCAAATTTTTTTTCTGCATAAACAGCACAAGGCTGTGACCTAAATGGACCCTGTGCAAATGTTTAACATGATGCACAGGAGGAGTTGCAGTGATTTAAATGGAATTATTCAAGTATTTTAAATGTGTGTGCTTATGTGCTCACAAAATGGGAGCTACATGAAGTAAAATCAGAGTTTGAGCTTTCAGGTTCTGTAGAGCCTTGTGTAAACGTTCTTTCACTCACCCTAAAATTCCAAATAGGATCACTTTATTTCTTATTAGAGGGGCTGGATCCAATTTGTCACTGCTACCTGACACTTTCAGAGACATTGCTGCAGAGCAGATGTGGCCAACCTTTCATCTGTTTACTGATTAGATACTCTTCAGTTGCTTTTGGGGTTTTTTTTGCACCTCGTTACTGGCAGGCTGCTTGCCTGCCTCATTGCATTGGCTTCTTTGGCTATGAGAACTGAGAAAGCTGTAGACCATCTAGACTGTTCTGGTGGTCTGTCTCAGGGGTGGTCAGCATCTCCTCCCTGATAGGATCAGATCAAACACGCCTCCAGCATGGCCAAAACAAAGGCATTGTTCTTGCTGGGCACCCCTTGCCAGCTCCTGTGCAGCTCAGCTTTCTTGCTCCAGGGCACCGATAGGTGCAGATCATTGTGTGATGGGGGTCAGCCCTGTGCCCACTCTGCCTGGTGGGGGAGAAGCTGGGGACAGTCCTCCTGTTCCCACCCTGGCTGCAGGACAGGCACCACTTCTATAAACTGAGTTGTCACAAGCCTTTCCTCAGGGACTCCAAGTGTTCTCTGAAGCCCAGCTCAAACAGGGAGTTTGGGATGACCTTTTAAATTTGTGTTTCCAGAGGTTTTTCCAGTACTTGAGTAGGGCTAGTTTGCCCTTCTGGGTCACTGTAAATACTTAACATTGTATTTACTCATCCTGTCTTTAATTTTTGCAATGGTTTCAATTTGACTTTTAAATAAATATTTAGGGTGGGGATAGAAATTAAACAGTTGAACTCTTGCCAGCATCCCTTTTTTGTCCTTTTTCAAAGGCACTCATGAGACTCAGATGTAAAACTCTGGATAATATCCTTCCAGTTATGGCATCTGGCTTCTTGGCAGTCTCTTTGAGAAGTTGGCAGGCTTGGTGTTGCCTTTAAGTCCAAAACTAGCTCTCTTGTAATTTTTTTAAGATGCTTTCTCCTTCTGCTTGTCATTTTTGCTTGCTTTACCTTTGATTTGGATGAATTCTTTCGTTATTAATCATTTGAGTCTACCACGCTTGCTCAGTTTTCCATCTTGCCAGAATCTCATGGTAAAAAGAGATTTTTTTAATGGCTTTAAGATGGGTACATATATCTGTTTTAAAGTGATCTCCAACTGTGTGCAAGAATCTGGTTTTGGTTTTTTGGGTGAGGTGGTGGGTTGAGTGAATCAGGAATAAAGGTAATCTTAACTATACTGGTCTGGGTAGCCTGAATGCTGTGTTTCAGCAGCTTCTTTATTGCTACAGTAGCACTCAGGCCCATGTTTCTGAAGTGTTAGCTCTTTAGAAGGTAATTTAACAGCTTTAGTAAAAAATAGTTTGTGTAGGGAATATTTGAATACAGCCACTTTTCAGATATTCTTCCCCCCGGCTGTTTTTTTTCCTTGCAATTTCCTTTGGTTTTCAGGGTCCATGTGAAACCTGAGGATATCTTTCAGTCTCTTGTCACTTCTAGTTCGCTGTATGTTTTTCCCCATGTTGTACATAATGTGCAGCTGCCTATGTGTGAGTAGGTGTTGGTGTGTGAGCATGGGTAGGAAGCAGCATTGCCTCAAGGTAGCTGGCAAGCCTGCAGAGGGGAGAGCACGCCTGGGCACACACACTGCCGTGCAGTTCCCTGCATTGCAAATAGTCAAGAAATTGGTTTCTTTGTTTTGGTTGGTGTTACAGTGCTGCTCCATGATACTCCAAGTGGGTCTGGGGGAGGTGAATCCTCCATGGCACAGTTTCACCCCAGTCTCAGAGAGAAGGGCACTGAGTCTGTGATACTTCTTTGTCACCCAGGGAGAAATATTCCATGCTGAGGTCAGTACTAATTGAAGCCTTTTGCCCAACAGCCACAGGAGCGGGCACCAGACAGGCTCCCCGGGAAGCAGCCTTGCCTTTTAGATAGTGTCAGATCACAGGCATGGCTTAATGGATTTGTTGCTTATCCATCAGCCCTGAATTGAGGATGGATGCATTTTCCCTGTGCTGTCTGTGTCTGGGACGTTGGGTTAAAATAGCGTTACTTTCTACTAGGAGTAATGAAGAGCATATGACTTGTTGTGTGTTATATGTCTGTTTGCACTGGTTGGTTTCCAGTGGATGCAATATCTTTGGATCATCCTCTTGTTCTTTTGGAAAAGGCTGTCATGTCTCAATCCTTGTTTGATGGGCAAGAGGAGAAAGACAAGAGGAGTGTAAATGCCGTGTTCCGTACCCAGCTGGTTCTCAGCTGCACCAGTAAGGCAGAGTGCCCCCCTGGCTGGCCAGGCAGAGCTGAGGCTGATGTGCTCCTTCACACTCAGTGAGCCTATCACCTGGTGGATGTGGGCTAAAAGTAATCAAAAAGCTCTGAGATGGGTCAGCATTGCAAGCATTGAAGAAAATACCAGGCTTCTCTATGGGTTTTTTTGGTGTCAAAATAGCCTGTGGTGGAGCGAAAAGAATCAGATCAAGGTGAATAGTTGGTCAGAAAAGCATATATCATTGCTTTTAGTCAATTGTTGCAGATAAAAAAACCCTTTTGGGGGTTGGAGGATGCATATTGAAAAAGCCTAGAAAGTGCCAGCCCATGGTTACAAGAAGGTATATGTCAGTGGGAAAATGTTAGAGTAAATCAATATATTTCTCCTATAAACTCATATTCTTCTGAAGTATGCTTAATATAACCACTACAGGCCTCTTTTTAAAAGGCATGTACCTGCTTTACATATATATCCTAAACCTTTATTCATTACAACTGCTTGTACCATACAAGTACATGTATTTCTGACTTCAACAAAATAGCACTACCACCTTCATTTAAGTTTTAATTGCTCATGCCAGAAGTGGCTTGTGTACTGCCTTGATTTTGTTAAAAAACATGGATTTCTCGATTTTAATTAAAAAATTTAAAATAAAACACCCATCAGAAATTTTTACCAATTACATTATTTTCAATTCCCATTTATTTTAAGTAGTCATGACTCAGACTCAATTTGTTATCCTACACTTCATTATTAAAGATAGTTAGCTATTAGAAATTTCCAGTGCACTTTTTATAACCTCCTGTCCCTGTGCCCCCTATGTAAATAAAAGAGAAGATGCTATTAGTGTAAGGTCAGAGATGGGGTCCATTAAGTCAGCTTTTGCTACCAGTGACCACACAGGGTGGATAAAGGTGACACCAGAGCAGAGGAGGCACTAAATACTTGAAGTAAGGTTGTGTACATTAAAGTGTATTAAACCCCTGCATGGACGTGTTTGGTCTATCCTCAAAGGGATCTTACATCAGTGCAGTTGATCCCTTTTGCTCCTGGCGGAAGGATAAGCTGCCATAATATATGTTCATCTGACTGGGAACTGACTTCATTCCCTCGGTTGATTTGCGTTGACTTTCCTGAGAACTCCTGTGAAGATGAATCTTCAATTGCGGCAGTATCTCTCTCCTCTTAACCTACAAAATAATTGCCTCAGCTGAGATATGTCTCTGTTAGCTTTTTTAAAATGCTGACTTTTTTAATAGCAGCTTTTTCTGAATTACATCAGGCTTTCTATTTATACACTGTTTTTGCTTCTGTGTTGCAGTGGGTTAGGAGAAGGGAGGGCTGTGATCTTTGGCCACATAAGATAATGGCTTAATTCTTATAAGAAGTTTAGATTTTCATCATTTTTTACGCATTGTATGTTAAAGAGAAATTTAACTAGGAACAAATTCCCTTTGTGAGGGAGGTATCAAATGAAGCCCAAGCAGTCCAAAGCGTGATGATCTAGATTCCTGTATTTGGTCATTATAGGTAGCACTGCTGATAGGCACAGTTGTTGCACATCATTCCACAGGCAACCATTGCCCCTGTTTGAGGAGTGTAGCCCTGTGGAAGCCCCTTTGACAGCATCAGCTCATCAGCTGCACCCTTTGAGTGCCGTGCAGCTGCTGTGCCCATGGAGTGACAGTGGAATAGTAAAAATGTTAACCTTGATGGCAGAATGAAACAGAGCACCTTGTGACATGGAACTCACTGAGGCTTCCCCCTGGCTTGTACGATTTTATCTGCAGTTTTATTTTTCAGAGTGCTGAAGTTTGTTGTAAGTACTGAAATAATGTTATTTGAAAGCAACAGTATGTTGTACTACCTGCCAATATAATTTGCATAGAATAGGAGCAGCAACTATCAATTAGAAACATAACTCTTTTTTTAATCCTCACTTAAAGTTTAAAACATAACTCTAGGAATGAACTTCAGGGAAGTAATTTGTAAAGAATTTTTATGACTGTCTTCCTTTTTTATCTGCATAAGTGGATAGATAATACAGCTTCCACTGGAAAAGCTCAAAGAGTCATATTTGTAAAGGATAAAGACATTACCTTTTGGTTCCCAAGAAGTTTAAATTGCACTCGATTTGCAAATTTATAAAGCACTTTGTAATACATAAGACTAACTCTAGATATCTAGATATATAGTGGATGATATCGGTAGTAGTTTCACAGTGTGAGCATATCTGAATGAGCTGGGGGCTTATCTGCCATTGATCCCGAGTTTATGAATGCTAAAGATGGTTCACCATGTCAGTGGTTTAAGATCTTTGATTAAAACCGTTGTGTTTGTTGTTTAAACAGAATATCATTCTGGTAATCTGCAATTACTGAATACACATTAACAAAAATCGGAGAAAGCAGTGAGGTCACATGGAAAGTGATACCCAGTCACCATATGTATTTATTAGTGTCACATATGAAATTTATGAGGCAAAGTAGTGCTGAAAGAATTTGCTGTCTTTCTAAGCAGTAGTCATTTGAGGAATTGCCTAAGACAAATGGGTTTGGCTAATTGAATCATACACTTTCATAGTGTGCTACATATAAAAGTAGACTAGGAAATAAATATAATTAAAGTAAACATGCCCTTCTAATTAGTAATTGTTTCTGCTGTTTTAAGCAAATTTCAGTGGCACAAAGTAGCTGTTCCAGTACAAACCTAATAATGAAGGCTGTAATAACAGGTGTAAATGAACACAATGGAAAACATTTACAGTGTAACATTCTAAATTAAAAATGACATTAACAAGCCTGATTTTTAAAAAGCTGTATAATTAACATTTGTTCAACCCCTGACAAATTAGTGCAATACAAATACTAGATGATTTTATTTATAGCTTATAACATTTTTTCATTTTATTTTTGTTAAGCAGTAAATGGAGCAAATGTGGTTCATTTTTTCCGAGAACATGTCATATAAAGGCACTGTCAAAGGAAAGGCAAAGAAAAAGAAAAAGATATTTACCCAAAGGCATTTTTTGGTAAGTGATGTGCAGGAATTGTTTGAATACTTAACAATATGACCCAGTCAGTGTTCTTGGTTATGTATGCTCTGAAATAAAATGTTGCAAATGGTTTAAGTTTGGAGAAATGCAGGTACAAACAGAATAATATCTACTGTGCAATAAAATACTTTGATTCCCCCAAGTGCATCTTCAAAGAAACATAACATACTGCTAAGTGCTTAGCATTGATGTCTGTCTCTGCAAGAAAATATCACCTAACAGTATTTTCTTTCTATGATGGACGTAATAGAATGCCATGCCATGAATAGGTAAGCAAAAATATCCAAACTAGTTAAAAAAAGAAGACTTTACCTCAATTTGTGACAAAACATGCCATATTTTCACATAATAGAAAATGTCTAATCAGATCCCTAAATAGAGTATAATATATCTGCACCATACAGTCAAGTTCTTCTTTTCTTTCTTGATTTTTTTTGCTAAACTTGTAAGAGTAGAAAAATAGTTTTCTGGTGGGATTAGGGGCAGTTGTAATTTTTTTTCAGCTTGCCTATCAATAGAAAAATCATCATTGTTTAATTTACTTTTAATTTAAATAACTTTTAATTTACTTCTTGGTTTGTCATAAATTACAATACAAGATAGGCGGATTCAAATATCATGACTTCTTATTCCAAAGTGAATTTGTTAGACTGTATTTACCTCACAGTTGCAAATCCTGAGAGAATGTGAAAAAGTAGTCCTTGTAATGTACTGTGTACAGTGATCTTAAGCTCTGCGACTCAGCTTTTGAGGCAGATGGCTTCTTGGTAGCCATGATTTTCTGCCACATTTCGTGGAAGTTCCCAAGATCCACTAATGAGGATCTTCCTGAGTTGGTTCTGAATGGCTGGTGCTTAGTGTTTGGCTTTACATGTGTACTGTTGGGCATATTTGAGATGTCAGGTGTTTGAGTTTGGTCACAAAATCATCTTGCTTGTCCCTTACCTTTCCTGTTGTTGTAAAATGGGATTCAGATCTTTTGTGCACCAGATAGTTTTAGGAATGAAAAGTAAATTTCTAATAGAAAATATAAGGAGAACTGCCCTGAGTAGAACCCCTTCTGGAATTGTTTGTGTCAGAGATAATTTTAAGTTCTTTGTAACCAAGATGTTTTAGAAAACCTCTTACTCTTTTTTTCATGTCACCTCTTGCATGCCTTGCATGTCTCTGTAGCAGCTGAACATGGTTGATTTGGAGGTCGTGCAAAAGATGTTCCTACTCTTGCATCTTGCAGATCAGTTTCTGAATTCAGTTACTGAAAAAAGGAAAATTTCTCTGTCCTTTAACCCATATATTAAAAGAAAAGCACAAATTATTCCAAATAAGAATTATTGCAAATGCTGGGCTGCATAGACCCTTTATTCCACCCCCTGGCTCTAAGTCAGGAGAAGTGCACCTAGGCCAGCCTGACAGATGAGAATCTAATCTTTATAGTGCCTATGAGTCCCTCAGGATTGTGGAGTAGCCACATAGGGACTTCTATAGGTCCCTACTCCAGAAATAATCTTTTTGATGTATGTTCTTCCCAGAAAAGTGTCTTCGTTGTTGAGGAGAACAAGTCTTACTTTGGTAAATGATAACAGGCAGGTATTTATGAAGGAGGAGCATCCCTGCAACGATGTCAGGGGGCAGTTTTGCTCATCTGGAAGATAGGATGTTGTATTGTTCAGTGGATAAAGATTTCCCATTCTTGTTTATTTTATGTATTAAACCTGTCTAAGAAGGAACAATCTTAACAATAACTGTCTGCTGGTGAGGACAGGGTTGTGAGGAGAACTGAGATAAAGAAGCCAAGGACTCTGTGGAGTTGATAGCCAGCCTCTCCCAGCCCTTCCTTTTAAAGTTAGATAGCATTTCTGAAATCATATCTAAATCTCCTCTTCTGCAAATTAAGTTGCATGACTTAACAGACAGAGAACACAATTCATCATTGTCTGCTCTGCAACAAGTTTTTATAGGTGGGTAGATCATTATCATGTGTCTCCCAGTCTTCTCTTTTCTAAACCAGACAAGCTCAATTTGTCCTTTTTCATACCTCACTCCTTTATCCATCTCTCTATTTTCTGGGCTACAACATGTCTTTCCTACAGCAGAGGTCCTCAGGCCAGTGGTGTGATTTCCTCAGTGCCCAGGTGTGGGTCAGTTTTGGGTGAATCACAGAATCACAGAATGGGTGGAGGTTGGAAAGGACCACAGTGGGTCATCTGGTCTGGCCTCCCTGCTCAAGCAGTGTCACCCTAGGACACAGTGCATATGAAGTTTGTTATCTTAGCTTTAAGTGATACTACCTTCAGCTTGATACTTAGGCCTTCCCACCTATTAAATTCTTTTTAATTTAGTGGAACACATCGGGAGCAGCAAAATGTTCTCTAGAACCATGTACAAAACTCAGAAATCATTACTGAGTTACTAAGATACTGTCTTGGTTCACAGCAAAATAGATCCATGCATATTACAGTTATTTCATAGTTTTTTCACGAAACAACCCCAAATAGAAACTCAAACAAATTCACTGAGCTTATTTTCTTTTACTTGTATTAAAAAAACACCCAAATGGATTATCATGAGTTTTTTGCTTTCCATAACTTAGCAGGAAGTAATTTTCTGCCATTCCCTTTGTTACTGAGAAACTCTGTCAGCATTGCTGCTTCGGAAATTTTAAGGAAGGCTAAATGTAGTAGCAGTTTCCTGCTTAACATGGCATGTTAGCAACAAAATATTCTTTGTTAATAACAGCTTCTGTTTATTTTTTGCACTGGGATATTCCAGTTACCAAGTGTGAATTTTACCTTGGTTTGTTTGGTTTGAAATAAAAATCAAGTTTACTGGTGATTGGTGTAGTTTTGTGCTCTCTCTCACCCTCACCTCTGTCATTTTTTCCTCACTGTGGGCCCATCCATCAGGGTTAGGAAGGAACAGCAAGCAGGTCCCTCATCTCTCTGTTCAGTGCTGCTCTGGGTTTCTGCAAGCAAGCAGCACTGTGGAATGCTGCCACTGTTCACTTGTCTTACAGCCCACCCCAGGAGCTGGCTTTTAATAGGGAAAAAATTGTTCTACTACATCTACCAGAGTCACTCTACCAGTGCCTTTAAAATGTTAAACACCTTCCATGAGGTTCAAATGTTATCTCTTGACAAGAATTTGGGTATCTACTGTGGGGGTTTTGAATGTCATCACTTCTAAGACTAGAGAGCCTGAGAGCATGTAAGCAGCTAAATCCAAACTGTGTGATTAGCCTTCTTCTAAGTGCTGGATTTTTAGCATGGTGAATGTGAGTTTGAGTGAACTGAAACTGGTTAGGGATCATGACAGAGCTTGTCTTGTTTTCAGAGTCCTTTCTATTTCAGTCCTGTCCCATCCCCAGAGAATTGTGGGATCGTGGGTTGATAATCTGCCAATACAAAGAAGGAGGATGGGTTCCTCCTGTATGGATTTTTTTTTAACATTGCAGATCTCCTATCTTAGGCATCAGCATTTTGTTGGCTTTTCTGAAGTGGAAAAATCAGGAGAATTTCCTTCAGTCTTGTTTCCTGGTTTTCTTTAACTCCTTTTGGTTATATTCTATTATCCTAGTGAAACAGAACAATAATTAAATTCTGGCCCTTTTTTTAATGCACCACCTGTCAGAGAATTATTTCAGTCCTTCTAAGTTGTTCCCATGAAATCAGCTTCAGTGGGCTTACTGACAGGTCACACAAATTTGATATTCATGAGCACTGTAGTGAGAGAAGGTCAAACTGAAGTCAAATGTTTTGAAACATTTAAAAAAATTGTAGGAAAAAATTACCCAAAGATTTCTAAGCTTCCTAACACAACAAAAAGGGGTCTTTGCTATGGAAGATTCAAATAGAAATGTTATAGACATCTCCCAAATACATGTTTTTAGAATAATACATACAATTTAGATCCTTCCGCATGTTTTTGCAACTATGCATAGAATTTAGATGCCTCTTAACACTTTCAAAATGAAACACTGAATAATTTTTATACAGGTAAATAATATCCTTATAATTTACTGTGACACAAATATACATTTATGCACTCAGACTTCAAGTAGAGTATGCAGTAAAAATAAAACATTTCTCTCTTATAAGCTTTTGTTGTTCTTGGTAAAGCTAAAATATGCTGAGAAAAAATAGTCAGGGCAAGGCAGCTGTTAGAGACTGAGGGAACAATGTATCCAACTTCATCAGGTCACTGCCTTCCCTGCTTTGGCCTGGAACCAGGCTGATTCCCCCAACTGACAGCATCTGCCTCTGGCACCATCCCTGCATGGGCATCTCTGGCTTCTGCATCTATCACAACCATTGAAGCTTCTGGGTGATGTTTTGTCATTTTTATGTAATTTCTTTCCAATTTTGGAATATTGAAATGAATTTTAACCTACTTGAAAGTGAGGCACTTGAACAGTCATGCTGTTTCTGCAAGTTAAAATATAGGAGATTTTTTTTGCACTTAAATTTCATTTAGCCTTTTGTATTTTTGACGTATTTAAGTTTTGGTTTGGATTTATGGCATGGCCATTCTTCTTAAACAGAAGGAGAGTGTTAAGGGAGGCACAAACTGAAATTGTGATTCAAATGCTGGGGTTTTTTTTGCTATAATGAGAGATAAAATACCTCGCTTCCCATTGCTTGTGACTTAAGGGGGGAAAGACATGGATGTTTCTCTGTGCAGCTCTGAAGGTGAGCATGAGTTATGTGATACAGTCATCTTTATAGTCAGAATTAATTGGGACTAGCATGTGTAAGAAGCTTACATGAATTACATCAGTCACAGGACATAAAAGTTTTAACTTTTTCATCATTTTAACATGTATGCATCTTTATTCATGTGTGGACGTAAATTATCCTTTTATTCATGGGTATGCTGGTTTTGACTAACTTCTCTTTCTAATTTTGATTGCATAACCCTTGGGGCTAATGTGTCAAAATATGATAGAACAAGCAGGATGTAATGAATAAGATACTAAAAAAGTCATATGTTTTGTGTGGCAGGCAGTTTTCTTAGGCAGGTTCTGAGGTATGTGGTGATACTATTACTAAAATAGTAAAGCATAAACCTCAGGTCCAGTTTACACTGTCCATTTTCACAAGAAAGAACTGGGAAGGAATTTGTATTTTTGGTAGTTTAAATGTATGCAGTGTCTTTTAGAGAAGTTGGTTGGCTTTATGGCACAGTGCAGTGTTTGGCTACTACTAGTGTCTTGTGAAAGGAGAGTGAAATATCCTCTATATAAGCATTTTTTTTTCACTGTTTGTATCTTGAAGTTATGTATAAGCCACAACTTTCTTAGGTTCTTGAACCCAGATTTATTACAGTGGTCCTTTTAGTTCTGTAAAAGCAACCTGCCTACATAGGTTCTAGAGAGATAGATTTAGCTAGAAATTTATATATATAGCCATCTTTATAAATAAATATAGGTGTCTCATTCTATTTTCTGTTGAAATGTTTTCAGTTGAGCAGAATGAAGATGGAATTTCATAATTCCCCGTAATTAGATTTTATGCTTACAGACACTGATACAAACAAATGATTGCTAAAAACAACCACAGTTTCTTCTTATAGTGAGCTACATTTGTGTGTTCATGTAAGCAAAAGTAGGGATTTTAGTTGATTTATTACTTGGGCATTTACAGAAGTTGATTTTTTTTTAATCTCTATGATTAGCATAGGGTTTAACTTCTTTGGTTGTTTCATCTGCATGTGCAGTCATTAAAATCATCCAAAAACATCATCCAAATTTATTTTTATCATGTAGATATGCTAGCACAGATCTGTTTAAAATTTAGTTCAACCTTACCTGTATGGAGTGATGGTTTCTCTGCAATATATAAAATAAAAGAATAAAAAATAAAAATAAAATAATAAGATCTCATCTATCTATAAGATCTGAAGGAAAGATAAATTAAAACAAGGCATCTCAAAACATATTAATTCTATTTTTACAGAAAGCAAACTCAGTGCCTGTCTGCTGAAGATCCTAAGAAGTGATTTTCTGTGAATACATAAAATCTGATGACTTATGCACTGACTTGCTAATAACTTTTTTTTTCACAATGGGGCTGTTGTGTGGTTTCCATAATGCTGTAAATCATGATTAAACACATAAAAAAGATTGTCGCTCAAGATCCATTTTAAGCCAAGTGAAACATAATGCAGTATAAAATTTACATCATTTCCTTGATTAACCCTGATGAACCTTCAGTCATTATCCATTGTGGTAAAAGTAAATTGGAAATGTTGCTTTGTTAATAAAACATGTATAGACGTTTTCATGAGTCATAGATTTGATGGTTATTAACAGCTGACACATTCATAATGAAATACTGTGCTTTGGCTTTCTGTGAAAGTATAATACTGTGTAAGGCTGCAATCCTGTGTCCTGTACTTCAGGTCTGTATTTTGGTGCTCTTTGGACATCAGATAATTTTGAATGTTGATCTAAAACCAGAACAGAAATACAGGAAAGTTTTCTGTACATTGAGATGCTGAATTTGTGTATTTTTCACTCCTGTTTCATAGGAATTCTTAGCAGCACCAAAATTGTTTAACTACTTAAAGCTACTCATCTTTGTCATCCTGTGACATCTCCTTTTCTGTGACATCCTGTTTTTCTCCTTTTGCTTGTATGTCAAGAATGTTTTTTAATACACACTCTGTTACCTCTGTACTGGTAAAGTGCTTTTAGATCTGGCTTAATTATTTAAACTAGGTTTGAAGTAGGAAGGGGATAAAGTCAGGCTCAACAGAGATGAGCCTAGGGGTCGCATGACAGTGTGAAATCAGTAGCCCAGCTGAAGCGCAGCTGCACCAGTGCAGCGGTTTGGGGAGCAAACCCAAGGAGCTGGAAGCCTCGTGCATCAGGAAAACTGCAACATGGTCGCTGTCATGGAGATGTGGTGGGGTGACTTTCATGACTGGAGTGCTGCAATGGATGGCTGCAAGCACCTCAGAGGGGACAGGCAAGGAAGGAGAGGTGGCTCTGTATATTAGGAAGTGTTTTGCCTGGAGGGAACTCAAGCACAGTGATGATAAGGTTGAGTGCCCGTGGGGGAGAAAAGCGGGGAAGGCTAACAAGGCAGACATCCTGGTTGGGAGGCTGTTACAGACCACCCAACCAGGATGAAGAGGCAGATGAAAGCTTCTATGATCTCTACCCCCTGTTCTTATGGGAGACTTTAACTTGCGGGATGTCTGCTGGAAACAACACAGCAGAGAGGAGGCAGTCGAGGAGGTTCCTGGAGTGAGTGGAAGTTATCTTCCCAACACAGCTGGTAAGCAAGCCTACTAGGGGCAGTGCCCCTCTGTGCACTGCTAATGTGCTGTTCATGAACAGAGAAGGGCTGGGGGGAGATGTGCTGACCAGAGGCCATCTTTGGCATAGTAATCACAAAATTATATTGTTTTCATTTCTTGGTGAAGTAAGGTAAATGGTCAACAAAACCTCTGCCGTGGACTTTCTGAGAACAGATTTCAGCCTGTTCAGGACACTGTTCAGAGAGTCCCTTGGGAAACAGCCCTTAAGAACAAAGGAAGGCTGGGCATACATTAAGACAAAAATCTTAAAGGCACAGAAGCAGGCCATCCCAATGTGCTGAAAGACAAGCTGGCAGGGAAGAAGAATGGCCTGACTGAATAGGGAACTTCTGGAGCTCAGGAAAAGAATGAGAATATGACCTTTGGAAGAAGGGGCAGGCAACTCAGAAGGAGTACAAGGATGTCTTTAGGTCATGTAGAGAGAAAATTAGAAAGGCAAAAGCTCAGCTAGAATTCAATCTGGCCACCACTGTGAAAGATAATAAAACATGTTTTTATAAACACATTAACAAAAAAAAAGAGGGCTGAGAAAAATCTCCATCCTTTACTGAATGTGGAGGGGAACATTGTAACCAAGGATGAGGAAAAGCCTGAGGTACTGTTCGCCAGGGCTCAGTCTTGGGGCCAGCCCAGTTTAATATCTTAGTTGATGATCTGGACAAGAGAATTCAATGCACATTCAGTCAGTTGCAAATGACACCAAGTTGGGAAGGAGTGTTGAGGGAGAGCAGGAAGTCTCTGCAGAGAGATCTGGACATGATGAATCAGTGAGCTGAGGCCAATTGTATGAGGTTCAGTGAAGCAAAATGCCAGGTCCTACCCTTGGGTCACAGCAATCCCAGGCAGTGCTAGAGGCTGGGGCAGAGTGTCTGGAAAACTGCCCAGTGGAAAAGGACCTGAGAGTGCTGGTTGACAGTGGTTGAATGTGAGCCAGTGTGTGCCCAGGTGGCCAAGAAGGCCAATGGCATCCTGGCCTGTATCAGCAATAGTGTGGCCAGCAGGACCAGGGCAGTGATTGTCCCTCTGTACTTGGCACTGGTGAGGCCATCCCTTGAATGCTGTGTCCAGTTCTGGGTCACTTACTATAAGAAGAACATTGAGGTGCTGAAGCAGGTCCAGAGAAGGGCAATGGAGCAGAAGTCCTATGAAGAAGTGAGCTGGGGTTGTTTAGCCTGGAGAAAAGGAGGGTCAGAAGTGACCTTATCACTCTCTACAGCCACCAGAAAAGAGGCTGTGTCCAGGTGGGGATCGGGCTCTTCTCCCAGACAACTAGGAACAGAACAAAAAGAACCTCCCTCAAGCTGTGTCAGGGCAGATTCAGGTTGGATCATCAGGAAGAATTTTTTCATTGAAGGGGTGGTTAAGGGTGGTTGGAAAGGGGTGTCCAGGGAGGTGCTGCAGTCAATGTTCAAGAAATGATTGGCTGTGACACTTAGGGCTGTGTTTTGGTTGGCATGGTGGTATTTGGTCAAAGCTTGGACTTGATCTTGAAGGTCTTTTCCAACCTCAATGATTCTAGGATTCTCTATTTCTATGATTGTGATCTTTGCTTTTGCTACTTTAAGTCAGGTCATACCAGGGTGAATTGTATGGTAAAATTTTTCTACCAGTTGCAGAGCTTTCAATTTGTGTGTGCCATGTGAAGTATACCTTGGAGTACTTAGCAGTCCTGCAAATAGCTGTGGGTAGATGGATCACTGAACAGAGCCCCCTGGAAGGAATAGGCTACTTAAGTAGCTTAAAAAAAATGGGAGTGAGGAGGGATTTTTTTTCTCTAAAAGACCTAGAGGCAAAACATATTTTTTCACAATTTTCAGGGCACTTTTTAATGTATTTAGATTTTATAAAGTTTCAGGAAACTTTTTAACTTTTATTAGGTTAATTTTTATGAGTTTAAATTTTTTTTATTACTGAAACTAACACTGAAAATCTTTATTGACTGAAATCCAGTTTTCAGCAAACATATCAAAAGGAAGTTCAACAAACATTTTAAGTAAAGTATTAAACACTTACTGCAAAATGTCAAATAGATTTTTGAAAGGCCAGAATTTTTTCATTACATTTTAAAAGTTCAGAGCATCCCTAGAAATCAGGCAGTGATAAGAGTAAATTCAGTTTATGGCACCGTTCAGTCTGACCAAGACTGTATGAATAATTTACCTGTGTGTGCACATTCTCTACAGAGATGAAAAAAAATTTTTTTAAAAGCTGTAATTTTTGACTAATTATTATTGTAAGAAGCCTAAAGAATAAAAGCAAAGGAGAAGAAGAAAGGGCACAGGCTTGGCAGTTTGTAACTGGAACAGTTTCCCATGCATAAGGATATAGTGGAAAGCAGAAATCATTGTGGAGGAAAACAGGCAAATGGGTATTGTGTCTGACATCTTTGGCAGGGAAGCAATGTGAGAGGAAAGTGATCTGATAGAGGAATTGCCAAGTTAGGTAAGGCCTTGTGTAGCAGCAGCCCAGGGAATTCAGCACTGTTAGGTTAGGCAGAAAAAAAATATTCTCTCAGTTGAGGGCAGCCCTGAGGAGGACTTGGGGGTGCTGATTGACAAGAAGCTCGACGTGGCCTGGCAATGGGCACTCACAGTCCCCAAAGCCAGCTGTACCCTGGGCTGCACCAAAAGCAGCGTGGCCAGCAGGGCAAGGGAGGGGACTCTGCTCCTCTGTTCCTCTCTGGTGAGACCCCGCCAAGGGTACTGCACCCAGCTCGGGTCCTCAGCACGGGTAGGATGTGGACTTGTTGGATGGAGCCCAGAGGAGGCCATGAAGATGATCAGAGGGCTGCAACACCTCTGCTGGGAAGACAGGCTGGGAGAGTTGGGGTTGTTCAGCCTGGAGGAGAGAAGGCTCCTGGGAGACCTTATGCCACCATCCAGGACCTAAAGGGAGCCAGCAACAGAGCTGGGAAGGATCTTCTTACCAGGGCATATAGTGATAGAACAAGGAGGAATGGCTTCAAACTGAAAGAGGGTGGGTTTAGGTTAGAAATAAGGTAGAAATTCTTCACTATGAGGATGGCAAGACGGTGGAACAGAGTGGTAGATGCCACATCCCTGGAAGTGTTCAAGGCCGTGTTGAACAGGGTTTTGAGGAACCTGGTCTAGTGGAAGGTGTCCCTGCCCAGGACAGGGGCTTGGAACTAGATGACCTTGAATGTGCCTTTCAACCCACACCTTTCTCTGATTCTGTGGTTCTATGGGCTGTTGTATTTTTAAAATACAACACAAAAGTAACATTTACAAAATTAAATTAAAAGGTATCATTATGATCTGTCAGGTTTTTTGCTCTTCAGTCTTAATTTTTTTTTTATCTCTACCTGGGTGATATGGATGAGGATACAAAAGGAATACTTCGTCACATCTACAGTATCTGTTTCTTGGCAGCCAAGATTTTCACTCAGTTTCTGGGGGCTTTAAATTTAATTTTGAATTGCAAAGAAAAAGACACTCTTTCCAGGTGTAAGATTATTAGCAGTGGTGAATTTTACACGTGTGAATATACTTTCAAAGAATACATTGTTAGAGCAATGCAAAATTAAAGCTGTTGTAATGTTTTGTTTCTAGCTAGGCTCAGTGTTGTTTTAAGATCTTCAACCATCTTAGGCACTTTTGCTAGCAGATTTAGGGTTATAAAAGAAAATAAGGTACTGAAAATAGGCTTACCTACTAATACAGAGTGGTGAATTTTTCAATATCTATGTGTAATGTAAGTATGGACTGGTAATTTTTATCATATGATGAAGTTATTTTTCCCGAAACTAAAAACAATTTAGAATTATGTCTCAATTTCTCTCATTGAGCAAAACTTCACAGAGGGAAGAAAATGTGCTTGTTTTGTCTGTAGCGAGGCTGGAAGAGGTACTCTTATAAAAGCAGGTGTTGAACTAAATACAATTTTTTAATGTTCCTCTGTTGTGATGTTCTGACTCAACAGCTTAGGTCCCAGTCTTAACTGCAGCCCTAGGTCTTCTCAGCATTTTGATACGTATTTAAAATTCAGTCAGGTTGCATGCAAAGCACTTATATTTTGTGAATGTCAGGTGTGAATGCCTGTAAGGTAATAACTGCACCCACAATTAGCCTTTCCTTGGTTCCTTCCACTTGCCCAGTGTTAACCCTCAGAAGACCTGACCTGACACTCCAATGCTGATTTTGCAGATATGATATGTGTATATTCATTTGTTTGGTGGATGCAATATATCTGCCCCTGAAAATACAGCTCCCTGTTTTGGATTTGGAATTTCCAGGCAGATAATTAAAGTAATCTCACACCTTCCAGCCTGCACCTGCCACCATGCGAGAGGCTGCTGCAGCTCAGCTTCCCCTGATCATATTCATGTTTGGTCGGTAGTGTTTCATGGCTAATACAAATCATAAACAGGCTGTAAAAGCTGAAGCGTCAATGAAGCCTAGCTTTAAAATTGCTGGAAGCTAAAGTTTTAAAACTGATACTGCAAAGTGAAAAATGAAATTTAACCAGGCACTTTGGTGAAGGAAAAATAATTTATTGGATGTAAGATGAAAAGCTGTGAGAGTAAACATCAATCTCATCTTGGACACATGTCATTGATTGATGTTTGCTCTGTGCTGCTGCCTGGAGGTAAACTCTTTGAAATAGCAAAATAGGTACTTTATCTGTCTGTGGATAGGAGCACAGTTTGTTAAGTTACTGCTTTTTTGAGACCCTGCTACATCTTTATGTTCAATCAAAGTGAAAACAGTAAATCAGAGTAATTGCTTTACCCCACAGCATTCCTGTTTGTAAATGGGAAAAAATACTGTAAAAATCCTCAAATTAACTTCTGCTGTTTAGGATAGATAAAAAGTCTAAAAAAAGCCAGTTGTAGCCTAGGAAGGTATTTTATTGATTATGACACTTGTTCCTCAAAGGCAGCTCCTTTGTTATAATTTAACCAATAGTTCAAATATCATTAGGGAAAATATTTAATGCTCAAAAATGAAAGGTTGCCGTACCTTGGAGTTCCCTATACCCTGTCAGCAATGACTTTCCAAACAGATACTATTTATGCTTATCTGGAAATGGGACTGGTACCTAGAAATTGGCCAGCAAAAACCATGGACATGAACAGTGAAGTAGAAAACTGCTTTGTTAAGCACGGCGATTCAGCAAGCAAGACAACCTCAATTGTTGTAATTAAATTATTAGAATTAAGACTATTTTCTAAAAATGTTTGGAGCTTTTGCCTTTACAGAGTCTCAGTCTCACTCGTCCTTTTGAGTTTTTAAATATGGCAGAGATACAGGAATGATGGTACATTAAAATTCAGAACCCAGTTTCCATTCTGAATTGAGTTTCATAATCCCGGTCCTGCATCAGGGCTGGACTGCTTTTCTATGGTGTTGTGTAAGTTTTTCCTTTGACTTACTCTATTTAGCTACTTTGGCATAAATGTAGTAATTCAGGAGAGAATTAGACTATTAAATATTTAAGAAAATGTCCTCACTTCAGCCTGAAATTTAGTATATTGATTTGTGTGCCAGATTAAAACTTGTGTGGAAATGTTGAGAATAATCAGTAAACCATTTTAAAAATTATTTTCTTGAAATATTGCCTATTTTCCATGGTTTAGAAGCAGTTCTAGCTTTGTTCATAATTCAGAAATGACCGTGTGCTAAAATTTAATTTCAAAGATATATATGTCCTTGCAGAAAACTTGTTCACGGGTCTAGGTTTATTCTTGAAATGCACATATCTTTTAGTCACTTACTGTATGGGTTATGTTTTTGAGGTGGGGGTTTTTTGTTTGTTTGGAACATGATCAGCACTGTGCTGATGTGGACTGCACCCAGCAGCTTGGGGATGGTGTCACTCCCGTGACGCCAGGAGTGGGTATTGTAGTCTGATGACGTTTTGATGGAGTTTTTTTATTTCCTGATGGAAGAAGAAGGGTCAGTTTAAGAACAAGTGGGGAGGTTAGCAAAATCTGGGAAAAAAGCTCAGCCTTGGGAACTAGGTCTTTCCTAGCAAAGGACTGCCAGGAGTCCACAGGAACTGTGGGTTTGCCAGTTTAAGAAATAGCTGCCTTTTAGCATGAAGCATCAGCTCTGCTTTTGTAATTAATATGTCTAGATTTCAGGTTCTGAATGTTTTGTGCTAAGTGCCACAGGTAGCTGCCAAGGTGAAGGAGATCAGCCTCCTGGGTAAACATTAACTGCAAACAAACAAGCTGCTCCTGCTAAATTTCTATCACAGTATTTATGTGCGTGGGGAGGTAGAAGGAAAATGTGTGTGTATGTGGGTGTGGCAAAGCCCTCACAATTCAGAGAATAATGAACTAAGTCTTTGGACTGGAAAATTGTATTGGAAGGTCTGGAAAGGCAAAGGGTCTGGAAAGGCAAAGGCAAAGGAATTCAGGGTGCTGCAAGTGATAAGTTCAGAAACTGTGGCCAGGTCTCTGTATACATGTGGTAACACCTTCCTCTGTCATGCTGGTAACAGCTGGCTGGGTCACAGCCCCCTTCCTTTTCCACAAAATGAACTGATGCCAAGAAAGGGGAGTACCAGCAATCTCACCCTCAATTTACCTACCTGTGTCTTTAACAGCTTCAAAGATGCCAGCTGTTAGGAGGATGGTGATCTTGTAACAGAATAACAGTACCCTTCCAGAATCTCCCCTTCGTGATGCAGCAATTTTGTGGTTTCTGAAAAGGTCAAGCAGCATCGTTAATGCACACCATGTAATTCCTCTGTGAAGGTGCAGTGCTTCGTTTGTGGAAAAGGACATCTTCCTCTGAATGCAAATTTGGGTGTTCCCAAACTGAAGGACAGGAGGATATGTTGGTGCACTGTCGCCACCTTGTTCATCATGGAGATGAGACCTTTTTATTTGAGTTGCTCCAGAAAGTGATATCTGAGCAAGTCAGGAATAGAGTGGCTTTTTTTTAAAAAAAAAGGAAAGAAAAGAAAATGAGACTTTTCAACACCTAAAACTTTAGCCTTTTTATATGATTTCTTTCAGCCTAGCCTGAGAAAACATAACTCTTTGGACTTTGTAGGAGATTAAATCCAGCCCCAAGTTTTTCAGGTAAAATTATTGCTCTGCTCCTAGGCTGTCCCCTGAGCCCTCTATGTCTAATTCTAATTAAGGACTAAAGGAAATGGTTCCTTCTGATGGCAGGAGTAGCATGAGGAAAGCTGTGAGTGTTTCTGTGGGGAGGCTGGTGTCACTACCACCCTCCCATCAGGAACCAGCATGCCTGGGCTCTCCTCTGCGGGCCGGTCTCACAGAGAGCCACGCTCACTGTGGGCATGGCCAAAGACTGGGGACCATCCAGGTAATCTGCCAAAAGGTATCACAGCAGATCAAAATTCATTAAACATACCTACTCTGAGACATTTAGCAATCCACTGGAAATCTGATCTGGCAAATATCTGGGAGTGAAATTATTCCGTGTATCCTGGAAAAAGCAGAGGAGGTTGGGGTGCTGTGACCAGGGTGGTGGTGGTGTGCTGAAAGCTCTTTGAGACTGAGACACTGGCATTTAGGCACAATTCATTGGTATATCCAGTACGTGTCTTGGCAGATCTTAGGGCTGAGATAAATCAAAAAAGCAATATGCCAAATTTGAGATAATTTAATTTCTATAATACAACCTTTATTCATATATAACTTTTGCAAGTGTTTGACTTGTTGCTCACGTTCTGGTTCATGTCCTTTAAGCATGAATTTGAAACAGATGCAACATTTTAAAAATAACAATATATACAATTTAAAAACTGTTTGAATTCACCTTTTGGAATTTGACCTGTATGAAACAAATATAAATGACACAGACTTTTGAGTGATGAATGTTTGCATGTTCTTTGGCTCCAAGTCTTACAAAACTGAACGTGCATACTACACATATATATGCATATATCACTCACATATGTACACATGCCCCGATGAGGAAAAAGTAATGAGGTTTTCATGAGCTTGTTCTTCATGGCTTAGATATTGAAAAACACACATTAAACCATTAAAAGGTACCTCTGGGATTGTTTTAAATTGCAAATTTAAAAAAAATAAAGAAGAAATCTGTTAAAAAGAGTCATTTTCCATTAACTGAAGTGTTTGCAATAAAGACAATTATAGCAGTTGGCAGTATTCTCCTTGAACCAAAACAAATAAATACATTTGGTGACATACGTTCAAGGAAATGTGATTGCTGCAATGTTCATGCAAATAAGGAGCAGCTTCACAAATGCTAGACATTTTGCCATCTGGTATTACCAAAGGAACACAACTCTCAACTTGTAGCTCTTCCTAACTTACTGCTTATAGATGGCGTACTAGGCATTGTCACATGGTTCTGGCATTTGCATAATCATTCTGAATTACTGCAGGTTGTGCATTGCATTGCCAGCAGTGAATTCATTTGAGAAGGGGGTTCAGAGACCTGATGACTTGTATGGCTTCATCAAATATATCTCCGTCCAATAAAGGGATAAAAATGTTCTTCCACTTTAGGAGTACCACACCAGTGAATTTTTAAATTTGTATGAGGCCTAGTGAAGAATGTTGCACTTGTTTACTTCCTAGAAATTGGGTAGAGACCGGTATTGTAATAAATCTCAGGGAAGCTGCCCATCTCTATTTGGCTGCAGGCTAGAGTACATATGCAAAGCATCTCAAAAAATCAAGAAATTCTGGATGGGGACGTGTAGCTGAGGATGAAGTTATAACCTGATCTCTTAAAACTCCAGAAAAACCCAACCTAACAGTTATTAAGCATGGCAGAAAGTCTGGTTTTTACACAGGTGGTTGTTAACTGACTCAGCTGATGGGAGTAGGCTCAATGGCACAATGTAGCAACTGAAGACCTCTGCTCTCACAGCAGTCAATGACAACTGCTCTGCCTCTGGTCTCAGCAGCATGTGCAGCAGGTGATCTCACTCCCAGGAACCCATCGGGAGGCGTTCACCATACCCTTCTTTCTGGAGGAAGGCATTTTCCATGCCCAAAACTCCATCCCTACAATGGCCTCCTCATTATGCTGCTTTTCAAGGAGAGGGTGTTGGCGTGAATAACATGCATTGCTCATGAAAAGTATGGGATAAAAACCCAGAAACCCTCAACCACCTGTAAGTAGTTGTAAACAAGGTGGTGTTTGGACGCTGTCTCCAACCTGCTGTGCTGAAACCCTGGGTTTCACAATGAATCCCTGTGTTTGAGAGCTGTGCTTGGCCCCTGGCATCTGCCCTCAGATGCATCAGAAGGCTACTCTGCAGTCCTGTTCAAGTTAGCAGCATCAGCAAGCAAACAAAAGATTTTCTGTTCATTTAGTGACTGTTGAGGCATTGTTTTTAAATACTAATAGCATCTAACATATCCTGGGTATTTTCAGCTCTCTCAAGTCCCGAATTAGAATCAGATAGCTGTTGGCCTTTTGACTGCCTTGCCTGAGGCATACTAGGTAGCGTCACGTGGGTAGCCAATACAACATATGTTTTGCTAACTGGGAAGCTGGTTAGCAAGACAACATTTATCTTATTAACACATGGTGCACTTACATGACATTAATATATATTCCTACTTTACAGATTTACTGTGCCAGAGGAAAAACATTAGCTGAGCTAAGCAAAATAGGAATCAGCATACTTGTCACATTGTCCTGAAATAACATGTTAACTTTGTTAGACATGTTGGCTTCCTTTGTGAGGAGAATAAAACTGTAAACTTGAAAGGTGTTGTTCTGTAGAAATTCAGAATAAGAATTCTCTGGTTTATGTTGTCATGTATTAAACTAGAATTCTGAAAATAAAAAAGTTAATTTTTATTCTGAATGTCTCTATTGGAGCTAGAGTTGTTCATTTCTAAAAATTACTGCTGTTGTGTAAGGCAGTGATTTTATTCTCTCTCCAGCTACACTCTACGAGCCATACATACACTGTTGTGCCACTATTCATTTATTCATGTTCTGTGGTTGTGATAGTGTCAAATCCATCAGAAAGAGGAATTGTTTCAGTAGTAGTTTCACAACTTGGCTGATGAGCAGAGATCAGAAGAAGCAACCTAACTGTGGAAACCACTACAGCATATAGTTTTAACAGCTCTTTAGGGAGCCAGTTAATGAAAGAATCACTACAGAAACACAGCCATGTAAAAAAAGGAGCATTTTCATACAACACTCCGAGGATATGTCATAAGTGGGAACATGTTATAATTTCTATTTACTCACAGCTGTAATTACCATCTGCCTTAAGAGAACTTCTAGTCTTTGTCAAAGTTGCTTAGATATTTCCTTTATCACGTTTCAAGCAGAGGAGTTCTGTACAGACCAGATCCTGCCATGTGATTTCTTTTTTATTTTTCTGTAAGAATTTAATTATCTATTCTCTGTGTGAAGAAAGCACCAGCATTCCCAGAGACCTGAACCTCCCCAGCCTACTTGAACTGGCGTTCATCTGATTCATGTTTGTGCTTATTTTTGCCATCTGTCTGCAAAACAGAGTTCTTAACTTTTAAATGCACGCTGGTTTATATGTTGCCCTCTAATTTTTAACTCTTAAAAAATTATGTATTTTTTTTTCTCTAATCCAGTGTCTATGAGCCTGATAGAAACGTGCTGCGAAGGAAGGAATGGGAAAGGAGAAATCAGGAGGCCCAGCAGGACAATGGCGCGTTCAACACGAGCTATTCCCTCTTCAGTGAACCGTACAAGGTAGATGCTTCCCAGCTGGGCGAATCTTTGTTTATTTATTTATTCCACAGTACAAAAATGTAGCCTGCAGAAGGCACTGTCCAGGTTTCATCACCCTCCCACGAGTGCTAGCTTCCCAAAATCCATGGAGAACATGCATGATTTCCTGAGAGTCGGATTTTATATATATTTATATTTATGTATGTGTCTAAAGCTTCTTCTAGTGTTTAGCAGCACACAAGAGTGAAATAAACTAGAAATATCCCAGCAATATTTGAGATGGAATTAAAATTAGGAGGTGAAGATGAAGGTATCCTGTTTTTGCAATACTTAGAAGAAAACAGTTGTGTAAAACTAGTGTATGAAGGTCAAGCAGTACTGTAAACATTGTGCCCTGGCCAAGGTTATTGTACTGAAATATCCTTTTTTTCCCTATAAGAATTACCAGGATAATAAGAAAATTTGTCTGCTATATATGTTTTTCCTCCACCAAAGGCAGAAGTAGCTTAGGAGTCTCAACTCCCTGTGTTGTTCCTCATGGTAACAGCAGTTTGATGAGGCACAACTATCTTTCATCACTCCCTGTTAGAAGGTCAAGCAGGGCCTTTTACACTCTGCAGAAGCTTGAAAATGGTGAACAGCACCAGAGAGCAGTGTCCCATGGGGCTGCTCCTCTCCCTCAATTTACCCAATGACTGCGTGTATGTATCAAACCATCATCATGGTGTGCCTTTCCAGAAATGTCCAAGTTACTGTAACAGCTGCCACATTGTGAAGCCTTTCCCTCCATGCAGCATCACTTGTCCTTGATGCTTAGGGTGCTTTAGTGCCTCTTTCCAGGAGACCTATTTGGAATCTGGCACCTGGCTGGTGCTTTGACTTCCATGCTTGCGTTTTAATTCTTGTGCTCCGGGGTCAGCTTTTTGCTTGCTCTTCTTCCAGATTGTTGCTTGTATTTAGTCCCTAATAAAAAAGAAAGATCTACCACTTTCAAACCATGTCCCATGAAGGAACACAGCTCTGTCTGCCTTGAAGCTGACCTCCAGCTGCCCGGGTTTCAAATTCATTACAAAGGCATTTAGAAACCATGTCAAATGTCTTGAACTCCTCAATGACCTACTTGAAAATGTCTACCTTGAGACCAGTCAAGGGCTAATCCATGGAAGAAAGCCTGGAAAGCATAAGTCAGCTGTGTCTTGGCATTTCTTGAGGGCTGTGCTGCAGTGACGACTTAATGATTTTCCATTTGGTCCAGTCAAATAGACCATACATAAAAAGGACCTGGCCTTTTTCTGTGTCCCCAGTACTGTTTTGTGTGTGGTGCCTCAAGTTGGTGATACTGAAGCTCAAATCACTTATAAAAGTGGTATCACTTCGATTATTACTTCTGTGCTGATGTGCTGACTGTCATGACACAGACGTGATGTGCCATGGACACACCAGCAGTTTCTGAGTTAGGATGTCAGAGGGCACCTCTGTGCAACCACAGTATAGTATAAAGCTAATTCTGTCAGCTTTAATAGGAGTGGATGAAAAATCAGTGCTGTCTCCAGAAGCAGAGAGGATACTCAGTGGATAATCCTATGAGGCAAGCAGAATAATGGCCCCATTCCTGCTTCTTACCTTTAAACACTGTGTCCCTATTTTGAACAAATGTGTAAAGAGGGTGCTGCAGAAATACATCCTACAGCTGACTTTGTCAAGGAGACATGGGGAAAGGCAAAGCCCAGGACAGTAGTATAACTCACAGCTATGTTGGTGTGGCAGAGTTGCTTGGGGTGATCAGTCATTCTGATAGTATTGGACATGAAAACTTTTATCTGTGGCGTACTCTGATTGTCATGTACACACTGACAATGGACCACTGGGCTCTCTGAACTAAGCCAAGCATTTGTGAACCTTCAGTGCAGGGAGAAAGAGCTGTGGCTTTTTGATCTGACTGTGGAGAGAGCCTATCTGCAAAAGAGGAAACCTTTCTGCAAAAGCAAAACTGAAACCCACTTGTACTCACTTTAAAGATCATGTTCACCTCTTAGGGGTTTCCAGAGGGGAATGAAGTTATAGCAGACATTCACTGCAAGCTCTGAATAAATTCAGTATTCCACTGCTCAGCTTGAGAAACACGAGTTAAAGCCAAAGGATATGCTATTCAGAAGACCATATCTGAAAATCAAAGGCAGACTGGAAATCTCTTAAATCTTACATCCTCCCTCACCTTGACATGTATCACTACTACTGTAACCTTGAACTTTGTCAAAAATCCTGACTCTTAAGGTTGCCCCTTATCCTGTTCAAAGTATCCATAGCAACCCTCTATGAAGGATTACAGGAAATCCAGTATCTTTTACATAAAATCTATTTTATAGGGGAGCGAAAAAGTGGGAAATGAGTTCTGGATATTTTCTGGACAGAACACCTTGCCCCATTAACTATGTAAGTATTTTTAGTGAAGAAAAAAATTCTGCTGGCCTTCCATGCAGCCATCAGGTTTATTTTTAGAAGTGTTATATGTTGCCATCTTCAAATGCTTGGATTTGTCTTGCTTTGCAGAAGAATATCAGAGCACAGTTAGACATGTTTGCACAGAATGCTTTTCCTACTTTCTCATTTTGTGACCATGTTTTCCCTGTGGGAATACTTAAATAAGGCCAGCAATATTTCAGAGAAGGTAATAGGACAAACTAAAGCTCATAACAAGTTACCTCAGATCCCATCATGTTCCCAAGAGGATGTAGGTGAACTCTCCTGTATGAGATCAGCTCAACACAAAATCTCACCTGAAGCTGTCCCCAGTGCATCTTGAAGGATTAAACAGCACAGACCAGTTGTCAGCACATGCCATGATACCAGTTTGCTGCAATAATTCTTGTGGTTATCTGGGATCTCTCAATACAAGATGTCTCTGTGTGACCTTCACATCACATCCATGTAGAAGACAACCCGATGACTTCTCTGAGCTATTGATAGTCTACAGATAATCTGCAATTAGACTTTTGTTTCCTTTCCATCCACAGACCAGCCATCAGAAAAAACAGACCTTCTTTTAGGGAAGTTGGACTTCTTAGGGGCAAAACCTGCCCACAAGTCTGTTTACATTCATGGAGCTAGAGGCAGATGGGTGGAGAGCTGTCCTCACAAGATGTTTGCGTTGTGGGAGACTTGTGGGTGCCAGGAGCCCCATTCCATTTGGTGGTCTTTGTTGCCATGCTCCTGGCAGGGGAAGAAACCTCACATACACTCTGGCTGAGTAATAATGAGTACAGGCCCAACAGCAGATTTCTCACCATAGAGGGAAGCTGAAACAATACTTCTCTAGAAGGTATCTACACAGGGTGGAGGATCCAATGGAGCTTAAAGAGATGCACTGGCTAAAAGGAATGCTTCTATGCATTCTGGAACACAATTCTACTGGTCAAGGAGATGCCCAAGTGTAGAAGTTATTTCACTGACTTCAGGAGACATGTGAGGGTATCTCCAGCCTTCTTTCTTTTCAGATGTATATGATGCTTCCCACATCTTTACCCTCATTAATAGTTTCCTCTTCTTTAGGACATTGATGTGATTCCTGTTAAGTGAAAGAACACCATTTTTTAAAGTGACTTGCTATCTGCGAGTCAATCTTTCAAATTTTTTTCCATAGCAGGTTATTATCTTCGTAACAGTAACAGCCTCATGTGCAGAGGGAAAATCAGGCTGTAGTGGTTGAACCTTGAGCGAGCCATCTTACTCCAAGTTTCCAATACAATGTTTCCAATGCACGACTTTCATGTTCTTCCCTTCCTACCCCCCCTTCAGTATATATTACTGATATATATATTTAGCTCTATTAGCATAGTAACAAAAACCTATCAGAAAGCTAGGTGTAATGCATTTTACAGGTACAAGGTAGTGTCCTTGAAATTTGAGGGGAAAAGTTTGAAGCAAAACAGGACTGCTTCTACTGTTAGACATAAGAATGCTTCCACTGTAGACCTCTAAAAGTTTGGCAAGCACAGCACTCACTTACTGTGCATTTTTGCCTGGGTTCAGGTTTTCTACTAGGAAACCCTAAAAATAAAAGATTCCAAACTGGGGAGTTGCCCTTGAATACCTTCCCTTCCATACCCCCAGTTTTCCAGAGTAACTGATGCAGTTGCTACATCTTTCATGTTTTTAAACGTAACTTTAAGAGGATCTTCTCCACTTCCTTTACTCCCTTCTTTCTCCTTCTTTCTGTTTTCCTCTAACTCAGAGTCTTGAGATGAAAGCTTGGCCTTCTGAAACCAATAGGGGTTTTCCCATTCAGACTCCATGTCTGGAAGAGAGAAAGGAGAACTCCACTGCCTCATTACTGTCTTCCTCTGAAAACGTAAAGCAAAGGACATCACACGCCTGAATCTTGGCAGGGTTCAAAAAAATCTCTGCTGTAAAAATGCTAATGATACACCCTTTTGCTTGCAGTGGCTTTTTAAAGCAAGAATTTTCAATCTTTTCCAGTATGTTTTGTCTGCTTGTTTTGTTTCTTTGTGAAGCTTCTGCCTTTTCAGTCAGGAAGTAAGTGGATCATTTTTAAGACAATAATTAATCTTGAAGAAGAGGAAGGGTGGCTGTATTTCCCTGCTATGCACAGCAAGCACTGAGAAATGTGAAGAATTTGGCAAGGGTTCTGTTCACCTTTTTTTTTTTTTTTACAAGAGAAGAGTGCCCTGGAATGAGCACCCTGTCAGAGCATTTTTAAAGAAGGGACATAATCTGTACTTTTCTCATTTCCCACAAGCTGTTTTCAAGTCACCTCAGAGCATTTGGCTGGCTTAGACTGACAAATTCATTCCGCACTTACATGGGATGTTGTGTGGCTTCCCAGATGGTTATGAAAACTTAGGCAGGCAGAGGAAGAAATTGGGAATGCAGTGTTTTCATTCATGACTGAAGGAGAGCTTGCATTGGGCTACAGGAAAAGTTTTATCATGGTCAGATTTAATCCAAACCATTCTGTGCAGTTGCAATAATAAATTTTCCAGTTTCCAGGTAATATACTTTAAGTACAGCGTGATATCTGTGATAGATTTCTTTTTTTATATACTCAAAGGCCCTTTATAGCTTTTCCAGTTCAGGGTAGATTTAAGATGTTGACAAGTGTCTTCAGAGACAATAAGGATTTTCGATTTCATCCCTCAACGCTGCTGCTGAGTAAGGCAGTCTTACTTCAGTAAGGATTTCACCAGAAGCATGCAGGGAATTTTGTTTTTCTTATGTTGACTGTAGCAGAACACTCGATTTTTGTTTTGCAGACTAACAAGGGGGATGAGCTTTCCAATCGCATCCAGAATACCTTGGGCAACTATGATGAAATGAAAGACTTGTTAACTGACCGGTCAAACCAGAGCCATCTCGTTGGGGTTCCAAAACCTGGGGTTCCTCAGACATCTCTCCCCAAGACTGATGAACATCCTATCGCAGACTCGAGACCACCACCTCCTCCTCCTATTTCCAGCACTACTTCTTCCACACCAGCATCCCTAGCAGCCCAGCAGAGCAAAAGTACCACAATGGGCTGGCAGAAGTCTGGGCATAATGCCACTTCAGATGGCCAGCAGAGAGCAAGCAAACACGGACACCGGTCGCTGGAGTCACACAAGGGTGACTTCAAACAGGCGAGCCAAAAATCCAATTTGGAGAAACTAAAACACTATGCATCGAGTCCCACCTCCTCCTCTTCCTCCTCATCCACCTCCTCTTCCTCCTCCATCTCCTCTTCCTCCTCCTCCTCCTCCTCCTCCAATCCTGCCCAGCAAAGCTCGCTGAGGGCCACATTAGGAGACAACACCAATAGAGTCCAGCAGCCAGCGAAGCTCAGTTGTAGCTCAGAAGGAGGAACCAAAGTCCAAGAGAGGCCAGCAAAGCATGGTGGGGGGCACTGCGTCCAAAACTTCCCACCCTCTCTTGCTTCAAAGCCCAGTCTGGGTCAGCAGAAGCCAACGGCTTATGTAAGGCCAATGGACGGTCAAGACCAGGCTCCTGATGAGTCTCCAAAGCTGAAGTTACCAGCAGAGACGACCAAGTCATATCGGGGAGTGCCTTCCAGCAAGCCTGATTCGGCCAGGACCAAGTCAAAGATCACCAAGTTCAGCATTCCTAAGCAAGAAGAAGTAAGTGTTTTTATATTTCTTATGACATACCCCCACAGATGGATGGATGGATGATGTCTTATTGCACCTGCCTCTTTACATATTTTTAACATATTGGTTTGCATGTTGATATTTTTGGTGACATTGATATAGTATATTGCAAATAGCAGCCTCACAGTAATTTAAAGGTCTCTCAACAGCAAAATGCTCATTGTCTTCAGGACCAAAACACTTCCTACAATGGCACATTTTCTAGTAGTATATATTATTTCACTGACTCTTTCCAGAGTGCTCATTTATAAAACCTGGATTTTTTTTTTCTGGCAGGTGTATTGCTTCTTGCTGTTCATATTTCATTGATTTTTTTCTTTTTGGCAAAGATTAAATGAAGTGAATGTGACCAGAAATAGTTCTGCCATTCTCAATGTCATAGTAGTTTCACAATCTAAATAAATTACTTACACAATATGAAATCTGTGGAATAGATGAGAATAGAGCAATGAGACTCTCCTTTTAGTTAATATTATCTGTTTGTGTTTCAAGACAGTTTATGAGAAGACTGAGGTTTCCTTCTTAAAGAATGTCCATCTGTAGAAACCTGGTGTACACCTGGCCATGCTGCAAGTATAAGAACTTGTCTGAAAAAGCTTTTAGACAACATTTATTTATCAGCAATAGATATAAAATATGTCTGCTTGGACTTACTGTATATTCATTTATTGCACATACCTTTTATGCCAGGAGGACACTTCGCTTTACCACTTTGACTGTGATTGTCTGTTTTTTGACTATTTGGTCTTTTTTGATGGGAAGGAAGTGATTAGTTTTGGCAGAATAAAGGGTGATTTTTTTATTCAAGGGCGTATTCAAAGGCCTGTATGCCAAAACAAAGATGGTCACATCATCCTCCTGTGAAAATGGATAGATTGTCCATGAATTCAACAATTTATAGTATTTATAGGACTATAGGACTCTATTTGACTGAATCACTGTGACTTTCTCAGAGAAGAGGCAATGATTGTTTACTCTTTTTTACAGCTGTGGTGTGCCTTGAGATGTTTTAAATCTTAAAATTTTGTTCCTGGCATTGTTAAAGGAGAGGAAAAATCTAATTTTTGGTGAAGTTCTTTGGCCTCTTAGTGCCTGCTTTTCAGAAATGGAGTTGACTCTTATATTCCCCTTGGGTTTGGTTTGGGAAAGAAATCTCTCTGGAAGCAATTATTTCTGTGATTTTTCTCTAAGTGGAAGTTCCATCAGTTCCAAACAACATGTAGGTGATATGTTGTTCCTGAAAGGGGGTTGTTTTAGGCTCTTAAGCTAGATCTTATAAGCAAATTTAGCATTCACAAAGTGCTGTAATTGTGCAGATAGATCAGGTAACGGCAGATAGTAATATCCATTTAGCTGTTATTACCTCTTTCAGACTTGTGCTACTATCTGCAAGTGGGAAGCGTTGTTAGAATTAAAGATGCCTGTGGCAATTATCTGACTCTTTCAAATTTCCCCCCTTTACATGTATGCAATACTCTAAGGACTAGTATGGAAAGGAGTTCTGATAGGCAATCATTTGTTTGTCTGAAACTCAGGATTTACCATTTGCATTCCAAATACGTCTACCTCCGGAAAGAAAGATTAAATTTGTTGTATGTAATCCATGCTGCTGCATAAGCATAAGTTTATACTGCAGTTTCTAGCTGAGATCACTTTAAACTAACTTGTTTAGATACTGATGGCAATGTAGACTATAGTAGGAGGGAGTGGACTGCAGGTTACCTACTAAAATATTCACCAATTTCTCACAGAATTTATGCGATGCAGTATTAATGAAACAGTATTTGATAAAAGAATATAAACATTCAAGTGAAGTTGAAGGAGGTGGACCAAAAGCAGTGTCTGGTGGTTTAAAAAAGATTTTTATGAAAAGTGAAGGACAAATTTCTAAGAAGATGAATAGTATGTACTATAGGTGTTGGAGTTTGAAACTGGAGCTAATGAAAGACAATGTTCAGATCTGAAAAATCAATGAAAGACAACAGACCAGCTATTTTTCATTTATCCTGATACTTTCTTTGTTCTAACTTTTTCCATCCCAAGTGGCACAGGCTGAAACTTGTAACCCACTGGTATTGCTGCAGGGAGAAATATTGACCAAGACTGAAAGTTTTTTATTCAGTGTTGCCTAATCCACCCGCTCTTTGATTTTCAGTTGGACTTCTTTTAATTTCAAAATGTTTTTCCATTCCTATTATTTGTATCATAAATCTTCTAGTAGAGTTGTGTAAGAATTCCCATCCTTTTTTAAAATTTCTGCTATTAAACTCATAAATTTTCTCCTTTACATCAAATTTTTGCCATCCCCTCTTAGGGCCAGAAGTTTTAAGCTGCTTGCAGCACAAAAGCTGCCATGGTCCTGTGAATGTTTGCAGGCAAAATGAGGCCTCTGTTGTTCAGAGTGAGGCTAAAGGTGTTGTCCAGGACAGACCTAGTATCCCTAGTGGCTGTGGGAAGAGTAGAGATGTCATACAGGATGACTGTGAGGGAAAGCAGGCTGACAAGTAGGCTACAGTAGCCTGGAAGCTACACAGAAACAGAAATGAGAGTGGTAGAAAGCTGCTTAAGAGCAGCCAGGAAAGAAGGAGAGGGGCAGAGGACTTGGGGTAGGGTATCTGAAGTGCTGGTAGTGAAATGAAGTTCTCTATGTGCTAAAACAAAAGGTGTGTGGCTGAGATGGGCTAGGTAGGGCAGTCACTGTGCTCTAGGGTTCGTGTAGGCAGCGCTGGGAGGCCTTCCTGGCTCCTGGGCAGCTTGCTGGGGCAGCTTGCTGTCCACCAGAACCCCCAGGTCCTTCACTGAAGAGCTCATGTCCAGCCAGTTAGCACCCAGCCTGTATTGTTGATGAGGTTATCCCTCCCCTTAGTCAGTATTTCTCCTTGCCAGATTCTTACCAGTTTATCTAATACCAGTTCTGGGGCCCCCAACCCAAGAAGGATATGGACCTGCTGGAGCAAGTCCAGAGGAGGGACACGGAGCTGATCAGAGGGCTGGAGCACCTCTCCTATGAAGACAGGCTGGGAGAGTTGGGGTTCTTCAGCTTGGAGAAGGGAAGACTCCAGTGAGACCTTATGGCATCAGGACCTAAAGGGAGCCTCCAAGAAAGCTGGGGAGGGACCTTTTACAAGGGCATGTAGTTATAGGACGAGAGGTAATGACTTGAAGCTGAAAGAGGGTAGGTTCAGATTAGATATTAGGAAGAAATTCTGTACTCTGAGGGTGGTGAAACACTAGAAAGGGTTGACCAGAGAAGCTGTGGATGCCCCATCTCTGGAAATGTTCAAGGCCAGGTTGGATGGGGCTTTGAGCAATGTGGTCTTGTGGAAGGTGACCCTGCCCATGGTACTGGAGTTAAGTTAGATTATCTTTAACGTCCATTCAAACTCAAACCATTCTATGATACCTGTGCACTTCCATTTGTCTTCACCAGTTTGAAAGAACCATCAGTGGAAAATAAACACATAATGAAACAAAGTTAAGCTTCCCTGTAAGGACTGGAGAATAAGAAGCAGTGTCACACAAAGTGTGTGTGTCATCAGCAGGATACAAAATCCCCTTCTGTACATGCCATGAGAAACAGGGCACAGAGTTGGCTGCAGTACAATTATTATTCACTGGAAATAAGATCTCTTGAATACAAATTATAGACCATTACTTTTCAATACATGAAAAAGGTTGATTTTTAATGCAGTTCAATATCTCATTTTATATTTTTAATCAGTTTTGGAAAGCCTTCAATACTTTGACATAGACTGAGGCTTATAAATTTTTTAAATTGTTTTAATGAGAATAATTTGGATAGACCTGTGTGTAGAAAGGTAGCATTTACTCATTTGGGAATTTAATCTTTAGTAGCCAGGTTCATCAGTGCTAACTAGAATCCATACCCAACCTCCTGGTCATTCCAAAATTATCATACTGCTCTGTAGAAATGATAGCTTGTCATCTCAAGTACTGGTATTTCACATTTTGAACTACTTAGAAATTATATTGCTGTAGGTAAAAGCCCACTGTATTGGATAAAAGGGAAGAAAAATTTGATACCAGGGTATAGAGGAAAAGAGGCAGGGAAATCAAGTGCCTCTCTTGCCTAAAATGTTCTTGAGTGAAACAATAAGAAAAAACATAGGGTGGCAAATCATGTTTTTTATATCCAAGTTCTGTTTTTGAATTTCATCTCGTAGGCTGCATGCTGCTTTTTTATTACATTGAAGAAGCCTTATCTATTGTCCTCTGCTTACTTCTCTTAAAGGTTATGACGCAAAGAAATAGAGGTTGTATTCAAAAATGACTCTGAGTCTAATGGTAAAAAGGAAGATTTGGTTTTGTTAAATTTGGAAACACATTTATGTGAAATGTAGGTAAGGTCATCATGAGGACATATTCTTTCTTATTCACTTCACGGAGTACTTACGCAACTTCTGCAGCAGAAGTAATGCACCGTAGATTAAAGGCTGAGTTTGGGGTTGTTTTTTGGGTTTTTTTTTTTTTTTTAAATTTTTGCCCTGATCTTACTCAGACAAATTCCTATTTGCCTGGGTAAGATACTCTCTGCAGTCACTCTCCTTTGAGTGGCTATATATAGCTATCAGCATCTGGCACACACTCTAGCAAGTGTCCTTTGAATCTGCAATCTCTTTTTTGCCTATTAGCTCTATCCCCACATATTAATGGAAAGCAAAAACAGCCCATAACTCTTTCCTCTGTCTGAAAAAACTACAATTTGGCCTCAATGTTGATAATTTGATCAAAATCAGTCTCTTTGAAGAAGATGCATGTATAATAAGCAGTTCCATTCCAGTTTAAAACTGAAGATGCAAGTTCATGTGCTGCTATATTTCATTTGAGAACGGAAGGTCCAGTGAAAACTAAATAGGGAATATAGTCATTATCAGTTCATGCTTCATCTGGAAATCCCACATATCTGGATCTGTAGGATAGTAGAGGGGAAACAGTATCTCATGAGGAAGGAAAAGGGTTTAGAGGAGATCTGTGTAAGTGCTTTTCCTCAGAGGCACAACACCACGTCCCCCTGGCTGCAGTGGAGCCTGTTGAATTTTTGCAAGACTAAGAGTAGAATTCAGGTTTTTCTTCTCTACTTCCCAGGGTGTTTACCAGAAAGGCAGAAATGAAAATAAAAGCGCAGTCAAAGATGCTTTTAGATGAAAAGGGAGGGAGAGACTGAATGCATTAGCGAAAGGGTCCAGACTTCTTCCGGCACCGTTTCAGGATGCGCCCGAAGATGCTGGAGACATAAACACGGAATTAAGTGTGTTGATACTCCTCTACCATTTATTGACTTCATTGAAGAATTGCAGTGCTCGAGAAGCCAGTTAGCAATCACAGCACTTGAGTACTTGTAAGTATGAGCCAGTTGTAGATGTTTTCTTTCCCAGATGTTCATGCTGCATTTACAAGGAGACACAGATCAATTCATCCCTGTAATGGTAGCACTGACCTTCCCCACAAATAAAGAATGTTTTCCCACGTTAAACAGGAAGAACTGCACAACAAGAGCACTGTGGTGCAGAGATCCCTGCTAGTGGTGAGTTACTCAGGACCTTCAAGTGTGTCTGTGGGAGGGCTGTGTGTTACTGCCTGTATTTGTGTAGCAGAGTTCAACAGAGTAGGACTTTGAAGAAAGAGTGTATTAAATAGAGTGGCATTGGAAATGCTCTTAACAAACACAGTGGAGACCACAATGTGAAAAGTTTTTTTTATTTGGTATAGTTTTCAAATCATGACACAAGTCTTTGCCTTTCTCACCTTTTGCAGTCTCCAAGGCACACAACAACTGTGTGTGAGAGCAGCTTCAGTGAACACAGTGGGCCTAATCTCTCTGGTTATTCTTCTATGACAGCTCTTGTAGAATGGAAATGCTATTTAGACACTTTAACTTTACTTTTAGAGCTCCCTATATTTACTGTTTCTACCCTCAGTGAAACAAGTTACTTTCTCTTTTGAATTAATTGTCAATATTTTTTTTTTCTGGGACAGCACTAGCTAAATTTATCTATAGTTTTTTTAAATAAAAAATTAATAGAATAATAACCTCTAAAGTTTTCTGTATGGATTGATTATCATATGGTATGTGCTGTGTGTGTTTGTTGCTATGGTGAATCACTTGTTCCTCATTGTTTTTCATTGGTAGGATGACTATGATCAGAGAAAAATATCTTGAAATTAGATGTAAATTTACAATTTTCAAGGATATTCCTTAATGTTTGCACCTGTTTTTTTTTAAGTTTTCCCTGAGGTTGTTGTTTTCTAATTATTGAAAACATACTTGAGCAGTTTGTTCGGGTCTCTCGTAAGTTCAGATCCTCCCTTTGATAAAACTGGTCTTTTCATCTTTTCTGAAGTTGGAAAAGTAGCCACTTTTGGAGTAGGGAAGGCTCAGTGGATGTAAGAATATGATTAATTGTGAGAAACTGGTCTTGCCTTTTAGTTTTTAACCGCCTCTCCCTGCCCTCCCCCTCAAGTGGATGGCTTGGTTTATGAATCAGCTCTGGAGCTGATACAAGAGTGTATGCATAAAAATGTCCACAACCATGTTTAATTGCTTCTTTAGTTCCCTGTGGTAAGCACTAAAGTTATTGATGAAGGAAATAAGATTTCTGGAATTACAAACCCCAGATTTTAATTGCACATTTTGTCTGATTTTTTTAATCCATTGTAGTGCTTATGATGATAACTGCATGTAATAAAAGTCGTCCTGACCAGAAACAAAGTAGTCTAATAGATGTTCTTTGTAAAATGTGCCTGAAAAGATACACAATATTGCTATCACTTTTCCACCTTTGGCCCCATTAGCATGGATTGCTCCCAGGCCTCTAAGGTATCCAGCAGCTGGAGAAAGCAACTGTTCATGATGTGGTTGCAGGAGCTGCGTGCTGGAGCACGGCACTCCCACCAACACTCATGTGACAGAAACTGTCCTCCACGTGAAGTTTTGGCTGAGCGTGTTCTCCCTATCTGTTTCGTGGCTTCTTAAAAAAAAGAGAGGGTCGAGGTACAGAGGGAGAGGAAGGGTGGGCTTGCTATGGAGTTCAGATTGCCAGTGAGATACTTAGAGGGACTCTTATTTCCCAGACCTCCCATTGCACAGCACTGGAGCGTTGTGTCACTGTGCAGTCAGGTGAGGAGTCCAAGCCCTTGCTGCTTCTGCAGAATACTTATGTTAATACCAGCTCACATCCTCCTTTCCAATAGTTATAGCAAGGTAGGGCATTTCTGTCTACTCTTCACCTTCACAGCAATCTGTAAGGGATCATGTAGGATGTAAAGGTGGTTTAGGATATTTTAAATTTTAAAAAAATCCATGAAAATTATTTAACTTCTTTGTTCTGTAGTTTCCCAGTCTTTCCTGAATCAGAATGACATGAAAGTGCTACCACTGAACATACTCAGAGGGGTCAGGTATGACTGATGAGCAAGAGAGCTAAAGGAAAATACAGTGAGCTTCACAGATCACTGTTAATTCCAGCTAAATAAATAATACATATGTGCTGCTTGATGTATAAGGTTAAAGAGGTCAGATCTCCAGCAACTGTCAGTTCATCCACCCAGGCCAGAAGCAGTTAAATTCTTTATTATTGGTCACATATTCACATAACAATAAATGAAGACAAATATACTTTAAAATATCTGCATGTTGCATACTTTATTCACACTATGTGTTGTAAAGTTTTCATTTCTGTACCACTTCTGAATATGGAAGATCTATCCCTGTGGTATCACAAAATAGCTTCCTAGAAAAGTAATTAACAGGAGGGTGGTTTTTTTTTTCAAGTTCAGAAAAGATATATAATGTAAGCATCTGATTTCCTGTCACTCTTGGTTAACTTTGTATGAAAATGGATAGCTTCCAAATTAAAGCAGGCACCGGACTGTCTGGAGAAAAATGCATCTGTAAAGAAATGTGTACATTATATATTCATGTTGTTCCAAATCTCTTAATTGTATTTCATATGTAACAGTTGCATGTCCTGAAATATGGTACCTTTTTTATTTCATGGGTCAAAACCAGCATGCCAGAAAGGCTGAGGTTGCTCCTTACATGGTTTAGGACAAGTATTTCCTTTCTGAAATTCCCTCATAGATTTCCCACTTTCTTCCCTTCCCACCAGCATGTTTCTCTGAGAAATGAAGGCATGATGTGAAGTTGCTTTTCAACACATTTTATTCCGAAGATAAATACACAAAAATAATTCAAGCCAGTGAGCCACCAGGTCAGGAATATTGAGAACCAGCATTTTCTCTCAGAACCAAAAATTGCTATTCATACTCCTCTGCATTTACTGCAAATGGCTGTAAGGGAAACTTATGTAACTAAAAAGAAAGGAAAATGAAGAGCATTTCTTGTTAGCTCTTATCACTAACAGATGTTTAAGGAGCGATGGGATGGAAGACTCTCTGCTTTGTAACTTTTTGAAATGAGATATTGAAGGTGATTTTTTTTTCTTGCACATGCTAAAGATTAAATACCAGCAGCATAATCTATTGCTAATCAAATCTTGCATTTATTTAAAAGTAGTTGTACAACCACAGTCAAATACAGAGGTAGGTACAACTTCATGTGACTGTTGAAACTTTGAGATCTGAAGTAGAAAAGGGGAAGACAGCTGCAAGATTATTGATCACAAATACAATCAAACAAAGTATTAATACCAAGTGTATAAAATGACCATGATTTGGCAGTTCTGAAATATTTTCCAAGAGGCCTTCTATGTTTTAATTACAATCTCAGGGACATCTGATATAAGAAAGCATATTATCAGAGGCATCTAATACAATAAAACATGTTAGCTGGTTAATTTCTGATTTCATGGAAGTAGCAGTCCAGAGCACAAGTATGCTGTCTATAAAAAAGGCATGGGATGAAGGACAAAGTGCAGTGTGAGAAGGACAGTTGGGAAAATGCTATTAGCAGATGATGAATTGTCTTCCTTGCACCAAATCATTAATGTTTAGCATGCAGGAAGAGTTAAAAATACATAGATAGAGAGGACATAAAAATGAACTGGGCTCTATTACAGTGAAGGAATCTGAGAAAAAATTGTGTGGGAAACTGAAGAGAAAAGAATGAAATTATGCTTTGGGAAACTCACCGAAAAGGAGTTAGTCATGGTCTAAATTTTTGTCCTCATGGGAGGATCAAGTGCAATGTGAGACAGTTTGAAAAATACCGTAAGCAGCCATCATAATTTATGATAAGGTCTGCATGCAAGATCTTTCCATAGCTTAAAGATGGCTGAGCAGGGCCCAAAATATTATTGTTTTTCTGTAGTGTGTTTTTTCCCACGAGGAAGCCTTAGGACAGCCTTCCTTCCCATGCAGTTTCTGCTCTCAGGTAGGAATGGACCTATGTCCAGACTGCACCCCTAAAAAAAGAATCAAACTTCATGGTTGTGCTTATTTCTAAAGAAGCTTGTCCTCTCCCATGAGAAGAAAAATTTAGACAGTGGGGCATCACTGCCTTCACAGATGTGCAGTCACTGTCTCGGGAGGAAAATGCATTACCTGTTTTGCCCCCATAAGCAGTACTGCAAAAGGCACAAATCTGGGCTTGTGGGTACATGTAGCTTCTCTGGGAGGTGGAAGAGGCAAAACCTCATGCTCAAACGGTGTCTAAATATCTGTGAACAATCTCTACAAAGAGCTGACATCTGAAACACAGCAGGTCTTTTTTTTCCCACCACCCCTACGCATAGGGAATATAGCTTTTGACAATACCCAGCTGCATTCTTATCAATAAACAAAAAATTCTTTGTTTTTTACTACTGTAATCTATTGCATTCAGGAGTTTCAAAGCTCTTCATAAGCATTAGTGACATCTTTGAAAATAATATTTTGAATCCGGTTACAAAAGGGATTAGCTGAGGTGAAGGCAGATGGGGACACCTTCTGTGATGATGCTGCTGCCAGAACAGGCCTGCTTCCCTTGGCCCCACTTGCTGGTGGTCCCAGTGGAGGGATCAGATGGAAAATTATGTGAGAGGCTGCTGGAGGACAGGATGGCACACCTGGATCGTGCACCTTACTCCATTCCCAGACCAAGGCAGGACAGAGTGTGGCTGGCCACAGGCCCAGAGTACGCAGAGCCAGGGTGTTTGGGTGTCAAAGCTGAGTGCAAAAGTGCAGAGACCGAACCCCCAGTTCTGTGTTGTGATGCCTGTGCCACAGCTGACCCCATACAGAGTGACACATGAAACTCTTCCATAACTTTGCGCTGGAGGTGGAAGTAAACACAGAAACATAACTAAAGGCTTCTTACTAAACTCAGATCAGTGTTTCTCACTGTATTTCTTCCTGTCATTTAGGTCACTTGAAGCAGAGACAGTTCCTGAGTAATTATGTCACTTACAGTTTACCACTTCCATCTGAGTTATTCACTGCACATCCTCCACTAGAAATTAGCAGGAGTTTTGCCATTGCATTCAGTGGTAGCAAGACCAGGGTTTGACAGGGAGAAATATTTCTATTCTACATTGTATGAACTTCCTTTGGTCAAGAAGATATCGCTTGAGGGAAGATGATCTTTTGTCTTCAGTCTTCCTTTGTTTTGTTCCAGAGCGCAGATGTAACACTTGTGGTTGTTTTTGGCATCATTATTACTTTGAAGAAAGCCAGCAATAGTAATACAGAATAAAAATTGGAGCAGAAGCCAGCATTTGAACTCAGAAACACTCTGGGGCAGTGTTAAAATAGTTAAAATCTATTAATTTCAGGTCATGTCTTTAGCGCATCAAAGGAGCTTCTTGACCAGTCTGAGGAGCTTGAGTAATTTTTTTCTCTCGTGTAATTAAAGTTTCTATCTCCCTTTTCAGAACTGGTTTCCTCACCAACTGTTCAGTGAATAAATCTACGTGAGTGATTTCCTGACAGTTGTACATTAGGAATTATGGCATATCTCTGCTCATAACTTACAGAACTATCTCAGTACAGAGAAGAGACCATAAAACATGCCGAATGGGGATTTCTCAGATATGCTAATTGCTGCTATATAAAGAGCACGGGATGAAGAGCTGCCATAGAGGAAGTTCAGCTAAAAAGTACCTGCCACAAATCTTTGAAGGTCCACAGAGAAGCAAATCCTTCTGCTGCCACTTCTTGGCAGAGCTCTTGCCACTTCTTGGCTGAGCAAAGGCTTTGTAGCTGAGTGAGCTTGGGCAGGGAGGGTGGCTGCTCCTTGCAGCCCAGTGCAGTGGCCAGGCAGGAGCTGGGACAGGGGTTGGCCTCTCCAGGAGCTGCTGCCACCATCTGGGGGCCTGTGGGGTTGGCACGGTACCAGTATAGGAAGCATTCTCCACCTTCTTGGATTCTTGGGTGTGGTGCCCAGGTGACGTTCTCGTCTATTCTAAATTACACTCAAATGCAGGCCTAATCAATTTCTCTTGAAGTGGACTGGATCACATTTCCCACTCCCATCTTCTCCTCCATGAGATGGCTCTCAGAATAAAGCTGCTGTTTTCTTCATATTGAATTTTTGTGTATTCAGAGCAAGGGCTAAACTAACTGATGGACATCCACTGCCTCTTCTGAGAAGCTTAGGTTTGCCATCCAGTGACAGGAAGATGGTGTCCACGTAAATAATTTTCCTTTTTTTTTTTTTAATTTATATGAAATTGATAGCCATGCCAAACTTTGCAAATGAACTCCTTATCTGTAGAGTACCACAAAAGAATTTACAGCATGGAGGGGAAGATACAGTTCAGCAAATCTGCTGTAGCCAGGTGTGAGTTACTCTCCTGTAGCTTTTCTATATGATACATTTTATGCATTGACTACAGATAGGTATTTTTGCACCCAGCAGAGTGGGGCTGGATCACTGAATTAATTTTATGTAGGCCATAAAGCATCATTGTTGAATACTGATTTTTAGCCATTGCACGTGAACCTTTTGCCTCAGGTTGACCCAGTAGACAAAAACCAAAATTGCTGTGCCCCAGCAACTAACTGTAGCTCTGCTACTTCTACTGATACACCTATACACCTTTATTTGTTTTGTAATCAAGTTTTCTGTACTGTGAAATAATACATGTCTTACTGAAGATTATAATTAATATGGAAAGATTAAACCACATAGCTATTATTTAATAATCTTAATCTGGACTACTTTTAAAATAAATCAGCTAGACAATAACACAGTATAGAAATGGAATGTGCCTTTGTAGGCACTGTGGGAAACTCAGCTAATGAACTGAGGGATATCAGTTGCTAGACAGCAAAGAAAGTCTGCTTAATTTAAAGAAATAAGTTCAACTGATTGCTTCCTTAGTCTAAAATCATGTGTTTGGGTGTGATCAGACAATATAAAAAAAGTAACTTTCAGTGCAGCCTTGTGTGTTTTGAAACACCAAGTGAAATACAATTAACTTTAAAATGGTAAATTGTAATGCTAAAAAGAAAATCTTCTGCCTTCCGGGTGTGACTATCTTTTTAATTTGATGATGTCACCCTGTGAGCCATTAAAGCATTATCAATGAGCAGGCTGTGCGTTTTCTAATGATTACTGTGGAGTTGAAAAAGACTCTATAATGTTCCTGCAGTTTGTTCATCATTTTTGTGTGATAATTGTCCTGAAAATCAATGACAGCTACTGAGTACAGAAATTTGATTGAACCCAGTATAAATATAGGCAGCAATTTAGACTGTTCTTACTCAATAGGAAAATGTCTTTGGCTAATAAGTGGATTCCTATCTAAATTCATGAGTTCTTTTATGACATTTTGGGCTAAGTCTGAAATAGATTAATCTTTTTCTGATAAAGTTGCATAAGCTGTGATTTCTCTGGTGACCACATTTAATTGGATATTAAATAAAGTGCTTATCTTTACACCAACAGGTTTTATAGGCTGGATCTCACAGATTAAATAACAAGTAATAGGCACACACAAAATTTTTCTGATTAAACTGTGATATGCTCAGATTAAAAATTAGACTGTCCTGATTCAGGTAGGCTTTTGAGGTGCATGATTACAGCTGAGGGTTAAATGCACAGAATAGAGGGAAACAGCAGGATGGTGCAAAGAGCTGTGAGAACAGGTCAGCCCTGTATATTCTTATTTCCTGCTTATTCTTCAGCAAATATACAGCAGGGTGGTTTTCTGTTGGGTTTGACAAGAAGCTTGAATTCTTGATAATGTTTTTGAAAAGCCTGAGGTTGGGATTCATTATGCAAGGTGCTGTACAAGCACAGCGAGAAGTATCCTGTGATAGAGCCTATCAGCCCTGGAAAGGCAGAGGAAAGGTTAACAGAAGCCTGGAAAGTAAATTAACCTATCGCACCTGAAGAAAGGAGATAGCGACAAGACTGAGAGAAGTACCCAGACAGAAAAACATGGATGGTGTTTGGGAGGAGGAAGTCTTAATAGGGTGAGCTAAGACCACACTTGGGAGGAAGAGTGAGGTAAGAAGGAGGGGATGGAGAAGGTGAAGCTGAAAGCACAGAACGGCTGTTACAGGAGGCATTTGTCTGGTACTCCACGCTGGAGAATGCAGACTGACAAAAGGGCTCCGAAGGGGGACAAGATAGTTAGGACTCACAGCATTTCCTTTAATGATAATGAAGGACACTCTTTGGAGCTGAAAGGACACTTCTGTCCCAGAAAAGTGCAGGCAATTGAAGGAATTCAGCTGGATGGCTCGGACGCACGTGTGAGATCAGTGGAAAGGAATAGAGCAGCTGTGCAGAATAAGACAGGAGGGGAACCACCAGTGTGAGCCGGAGGCCTTACATGGGGAGGAAGTAAATGAAGACATTTGCATTGAGTAGGCTGTGCTAAATCAAATGATGTGGAGTTCATGCTAATTACAATTTTTTCCTCACTGGTATGACATATTGTGAATGTGAAAAGAAACTGATGCCTCCCTATGTAACCAAATCTGCTTTTGACTTTCTGTGCATGGAGCTGGCAGCCCTCTGATGTGTTTTGTTGATTTTGTTCTCATACACGGATGAGAGAATTGCAGTAGCACTAAGCTCAGGAGCTTGGACAACCCTCTCTGATGGATTTATTTTGACTCTCACAAGATCAGCCAGAAAGAGTTGAGGTCTGAGTTTTTCAGGTGTTTTTTCCCCTAAATAAAATTGACCCATTGCACACAGCATGTAATTGTTCCTGAGCTGATGTCAGACTTGCAAATGGTAATTTCTCATGGGAGGTAGGTTACTTCTCACAGCAAGTCAGCAAGGCTGGCAGTGCTACAGGTGGCATTGTTGCCCAGGCTCCGGTGACTCCAAGCCGCTGGCATCATTTGGCTGAGACTCAAGGCAGAATGTATTAAACATCCCAACTGTGTTACTGAAAGATAAAAATGGAAAATAGTTCCACTGAGTAATGGGGACAAGCATAATGGCCTTGTGCTGTACTTCAGTCTGGGGTCACTGGGCCCTGTCTTTTTGCATGGTTGAAATAGCTGGTGTCCAGATGATAAAGATGTTGACAATTATCTTCTCCTTCCTCCAGAGACCACACAAAGCTAAGCCTTTTACTTTCACATAATTTTCTTTTATTTTGGCTTGTCATGACTTTTGACATTGGCATGAAGATATTTTCTGGAGGAATTTCCTTTGCCTTCTTGGCATTTGGTAATGCAAAGCATTTTGTTAAGATTTTTTTCTTTGAAGCCACATTTTTTCTTAAGACCTTTCAGAATGATGTTCTATTTGCTGCCTCTCACAGAAGTCATCTAGTAAATTAGCAGCCATTATTTCCCCCTAGGCTTCAGAAAAATGGTAAATTATTTAAAGCTTTTCTCTGACTTGTCTTACATTTTTGGTAAAACAAGTATTTCCAATGAAACATCAGGAAAGGGATGACAAGCTTCAGAGCTCGTGTTGGTTTTGGAGGCCAAGAGCTGGTGAAGGACTGCATCAGCCCACAAACACATACACTGGTTCCTGTGGAGAGGAAGGCAGCACAGGGCTGTCTGGTGGCAGCCACAGCCTGCCCTCAGAGACAAGACAGGATGCATCTCAGTGCCCAGCTGGGAATTCCCAGGGATGTCTGCAACCTCTGCTGTTAGCAAGCAGGTGGCATGTTCCCTATGCAGTTGAGGCAGTGATAAACTATTATGTGACTAGCTTGGAGACTTTGACTTTTATTAGCAGAGCTGTATCTGTTTCTAAACCTTGTGCAAAAACATAAGTACTTAAGTTAGCACACAGTGTACCCTTAGAGATGTGGTTTGCAAGCGGGCTGTTTGTGTGTAGATCTCATTTCTTCCCTAATAAGTAGGAAAGACTTATAATAACCTGTGGAATTGTTCAAGGGGAAGCAGATCTCTGCAAAAATCTCTGTCTTGTCAGGATGTCAGTGCTGATACTGAAAATGCAGTATCTAGATCAATGCAAAAGACAGGCATGTTTCATTTGTATGTAACAGCAACCAAGGCCTCTACAGGTATAAATTAGTCTCGTGCCACCAACATTAGACATTTATCTCTTTACTTGCTGGTCTCTTACTAGATGCAAGTGAGTTCCCAGTGTCCATGCACCCTAACAGTAGTTTAATCGCTGCTTTAACAGAGGGTCTTTGTAAAATTCATGTACGCAAATAGAGTTGTTTCTAAATTGCCAACACAACAGCAGAAGCTTAAGTGCAATTTTTATTCCAATAAAGATGTGATGAAATTATGCCTAATGGTCTGCAGACTGCACTTTTATATGCACTTGCAATGCTCCCATTGACTTCAACTGCTGTTGTCAAGGTATTTCAGTAGTACTGAGCTAAGGATCATTACCCTGTGCTATTATAATACATTAAACTAATGCTACCATTTTTCCATTATAACAACAATACCTGGCGACTGAAGGCTACCTCCGACCCAATAACTTGCAATCAAATATTTGTTTCAGATTTCAAAAGACATATAAATTATGAGGCTTGACGAAAATGTTCAGATTAGACGAGCCCATACCTCCACCCTGGTCTTTAATTCTTTGCATGCAGACAAAGCAAGCTTGGCAGTGATGAACAGTGTAGGCATACTTATATTTTTAAGAACATGAGGATTTTAGTTTGTAAGTTAGTTTAGTAAAACTACATTGGAGCTAAGCTTTCACTGACTTTCATGCAAACAGCATGAAATGATATATCTATACTGTACATATCCCAAATCCTTCAGCTTGTGTCCTTCAAAAACCAAAAAAGCAATTCCCAGACTGCTGGTGATGCAGCATGCATTAGGGAATAGTTATACCAGTGTCCTGGAGCTAATCTCAGTTGTCTGATTTCTGATATTAAAACCAACCCACCATTTTTTTTTTGCTGAGTCCTGTTTGCTCTAATGCAACAAAAAATACTGTACTTAAGTGCAAGGGGGAGATAGCTTTGCAGAGATTAGTCTACTGGTTCCTAAGAAATTAATAATTTTAAATACATAAAGGAAAACAAATTCACTAATTATATAGCCTTTGCTACACTTGCTGATTGCTTGCTACTTCTTTTATCTTTTTTATAACTGCCTAAAAAAGGAAAACAATGAAGAAAAGGAACTGCAGAATTCTTGAAGAGCTGACTGATACTACCTTTATGATAAAGTGAACCACAGACAAGATAAAAGAAAAAAAAAAAGAAGCCATGGCCCTGAGTTCCCTTGGAAACCTCTGTGAACTCATATTAAAAATGTACACACAACATCTGCCAGACAAACAGGAATGAGGACTTGATAACCAAAACAGAATCCAGATGTGCACAAAAATAGGCTTCTTGCTGATACTCTTTTGTCACTTGCACTGCACGTCTAGAACTGAGATACACAAAAACATAGGTGATTCGTATAGCAGGTCCTTCTGATATTGTTTTCTCCCCAAAATACTATTTTCTCTTTTTGTGTATATTACTATATGTTGTTTGCCATTACAATGGGAAATATCCTTAACTTTATCTAAATTTTTTTTTACCCTTTTCCTTTTAAGAACCTGCTTTTAAGAGCTATTCTTCAAGATGAAAGTATTGTTATGAAAGAACAAATAATAAAGTTATGCACAGACCTGGAAAACTGTTTTTCAAGACATCAGGCCAACAAATTTCATTGCAAAAGTATTTCATGGTTCAAACTCAGGGCTTACTCTAATATGGGTAAGAATTTTCTTTGTGGAACAGATGCAGCCTTGATTGCAGAAGTCCTAATTTGGCCACTTTTTTCTGTTCATGCAAAGTTGCAGATACAGAATCAGCTGCTTGTGCATCTTACTTTAAGTGACAGTATATCAATGTGTAAGGTCTAGTATTGGCATTATAGATGTCTTCAAACACAACACTACCTGTACAGTGTGGCACCTCTCATCTCCGTTGCTGAAGGGACAAGTAAGACAAGCAAAAAGAAAAGGATTGGCTGGTGCAGGATCATGTAGTCCTGTGCCAGAGGACACAGTTGCAGTTCCTCTTAGGTTCAAGAGACCTCTGTTTCTGGTACTGTTACCTTCCGGTGGTTATCTCACACTGCCTGTGAAAAGCATGGCCAGCTCTCTGTATTTCCAAGAACAGCAATAGAAAGTGTTCATCTTATGTCATTGGGGCTGTACAAATCATCTCATCAGTGCTGCCACACTGGCTGAGAGTGGTAGAGGAAGCTGGAAGGTTAAATGGAGTCTCTTCTATTATCTGGAGGCCCTTCCTGCAAAACACAGACAAGCTGTACATGGAAAAAAAGCATATATATATTAGCATCACTTTGCTTTCCTGGCTGTGTAGCCCCCCTCATTTTTAATGGAGATTTCATTTGAATTCTTTATGCACTGGTTTGCTGTTAAAATTTTGCCATTTACCATTTGCAGATAGTTATGTACTTCTGTGAAATAGCATTCATGATGCTTTGGTTTAATTATTTGCCTTATAATGATGTCCACTGTCTAGGAACTGGTTCTCAAGCAATAACCTTTTTTTGTAAGCATGCAAAGATGTGCATGCAGATATCTGCAGGAACACTTTACAAGTCCCAGCCCCTTCACTTAAAGGTGGGTATCACTAAAATGTGCAGATTTTAAATCCAAGCTCCTGCACTACACAGCGAATCAGCTTCTGAAATGAGTACCAGAAGAGGAGGACTGAGGACATATCAGTTTGAGTACTTACAGTAAGAGCCGTATTCAGGCTTCTTTTATCAGACATGCATCCATCTGAAAAAACTGTGCTCCAACTTAATCATCTAGTTCTGCACAATACTTAAAGTAAACAAATTAATTCTACAGAGGGATTTAAATTGAACAAATGTATTCACTAGGGAAAGCATAGTGGCATGACTGAATGGCTTAAAATACAGCTGAGGCGAAACTGTTCTTCAAATTATCAGCAGATCTGCAGATTTGCTCCTTAAACAATCTATAGACCTTGATAATCACATTCTTTCTGTAATTATCACAGATTTACAGACAGGAAACAATTCCAAAAAACTGCTATGACAGTTTGCCTAAAACCAGTGAGGTTATTGAGCTATGAAATAGCCATAGCTAGGGAACATGTGACTTTGGAGTGAGAAGAAGACAATCTAGAGAGTCATTGTGTTGTAAGAGAGTCTCTCAAGATACTGCAGTTTCTGATGGACATGCTGCAGTTCTGGGGGTCCAGTCACTGTTGCATTAATAATCCCACCCTGCTTTCACAGGGCATGATGCTATACCATTTTTACTTTGAGAGGATTGCATTCCTTCTCCACTAAATGATGCCAGGTGACCTTTTAAAATGTGTGGATAAATGAAGAGGCAATAAATTTTGTGCTTGTCATGATTTAAAGAAGTAATTGTCATATTTTCCTCTTTTTTATCTTGCTTTTAAAGCATGTCATTTACAAATAGAAGTGCCTGAGGGCAGTTCAGAAAGCAATTCAAAATTGTATCTTATTTGACATAATAAAAAATTTTGGTATTGGATTGCATGACTGAAATGTAGCCTTATTAGGTATTAGTGTTGCATTATATTTCATATACTGATTGAATGAGTTTGATGAGCAAAGACAGAGGATTATTATGCAAACCACCCCCATTGTTTCATATTAAAAAGTGAATATTTAAGAGCTGAAAAAGCAAATTTGTTTCAGTTACACGGCACACATTTTTCAGTATGCAAATGTGCCACATCTGTGTATTTGTTTTGCTGCAGATACAACCAGCAAGAGTTTAGTGATGAAATCTGTTCTTAATTATGATAGCAGCTGTTGGAGCAGTAGCCATTTTTTTCCTCCTGATGTGAAGTTGCCTGATTTACTCATTTTTGTCTGCATTTGTCAGGGCTGCCAGTGCAGAGAGAGAACTCTTTGTGAGGGGTTGCAATTTGTTTTCTGTGCGAGAGCCAGTGAAAATTGACTAAATCTGCGCAGCGGGGTAGTTTTATCTTTTCTTTTCCTGCATTGCAAGCTGTTGTACCTCTGCTCCAGCACAAGAGGCCTATAAAACTACCAAACAAATGAAGGAGCTGTTAAGTGTTCCAGCAAGTATCTTAAGCAGCAGTTCGTGTAAACGAACTATGCCTTAATGAAGAAGGAAGAAAGAAGTCTGACATCATAGCTGTGGGACAGATGGCATTAATATAATGAATTGACAAACACTTCGGAAGCTTATTTTTCCTTCCTCAATTATTTCATTTCCATATATGAGCATGAAGTTTGTAAATGCCAGACAGTTTAATACTCTATTTCCTCAATATTTTGATAATAGCGAGAAAGAGTGGGAAGATTATAAAAGGATGATAAAATCCTCCTTTCTGAATACACGATTCTCTTATAGTAATTTGTTAATGAGGCAATGCTGTTGCAAATCAAGACAGAAAACGACCAAGAATCCTTCATAGCATAATGAAAAATTGGCCAAAAATTGCAGTGCAAATGAAAACAGAATAAAGAGAAGACATAAGTTATTGATACTAAAACTTCTGTGCTAAAAGCCTACTGAATGAAACATTTATCGTCTCCCTACAATCATAGACTAATCGTCTGTTTCACACTGGATTGTTTCCACACCAATATTTTATGCCTTGTTTTTCTTTTGATCTAGGCAACACTAAATTTAAACAGATTTCAGCCCTGTTTCTTTTTCAGTTAACTTTTTGATGCCTTATCCTGCATCACTGAAACCAGTGAAAACTTGGCCCCAGAACATAGTGAGAGCCTGTATAGTTCTTGAAAGAATATGCAAAATTTGCTGTTCTTTATTGAGAGAAGCAATCTGCTTTTGCTTCCACAAACAGAAAAGGGTTCAACAGATTGTGTAACTCTTCACTTAAGATAAGGGTTCTCACTTTATTTTCTGCAATTCAACTTTTCCTCTTTCACTTTTGACCTTTAAGTGTTGCATTTAACTGAAAGAAGCATAAAATCATGAGAAAATGAGAGAATGCAGGTAAACTATAGCTTACTTAAAAAGCAAAGGATATCTCAAAGTTAAGCTATCTGAAGTAGTAAATTTGTAAGTATGAAATGTTCCTCAGTAGAAGGATATGCTTATATATCGTGGACATGGTCATGATAAGAATTGATGTTCAGAATAAAAATATGAGCATGGGTAGGATGGGAGAGTCATCAGGAATTCCTGTCCATAAGTAGTTGTTTACTTTAAAAGAAACATAAAAGGAGAAAGAGGGTTATACAGTGGATTCCAGTGAGGAACTGGAATGGTATAAACACAAATTAGGTAGGCAGGAGGACACAGCACTTTGTCCAGTGATGGGCAAAGCATACTGCCCATGTGCAGGGCTTGCCTTCGGTACCGTTGTCTGTCTGCTGCCACGGCAGCTACCTTCGTGGTGAATGACAGCAGGGCCTCACCACTGCAATAAATAGCATCTCTTACCATCTACAAACTCCTAGTTTGCCTTATTTTTCGGAGCTTTCCAAGATGCCTGGGCATGGCCAGTTTTACCCTTTTGAGCTGCATACATTGTTCCCGTTAGCCCATGTATTAGAATGCAGCCTTGAAGCTCTGCAGTTGCCCATATTTTTCTTTAAGCTTGACTTTCTTCAGGAAGTTACTTTGTCTCCTGTAAAGAAGCCCAGGTGTTATTGCTGCTGGAATATAAAAAGGGTATTTTGGACTTCTTGTGTATATCACATGCATGTTTCCATGTCATGTGCTTGTTTTCTTGAGAAGTATAGTTTGTGAGGACAGCAAGAGTCATAATGAAGTTACTGGAGAAGTGAGGAAGATCTGGATTTTTCACTGAAGTTACATTTAAAATTTTTCTTCTCTGACTATTTATTTTGACCATTTCTTGTCTTCTGTCTAATCTACCATTAGATATTTCTAATGCAGAAGTGAACTAGTGACTCAAGGCTCTAGCTGCACTCAATTGAAATAAATAGGCTATTTTTAGCTGCAATTAATCTGACCTTCCCAAATATCCATTTAGAATAAGATCAATCCTTAAAAGCATGTAACCCTCTCCATCAACCAGCAAGGGAATGTGGAGCAGTTAGCTTACATTTAGATGTCCACAGTTAGTCAAATAAATCCCTCACTTTCTGTGTTTTCTATTGCTGCTGTGCCAAGCATGTTGCATACCTAAATAATTACTGTAGTTTTGAACAGTAGTCACTGAGTCTGTAGCTGTGAATTGCATATTATTCACTTAGTGGATTTTTTCTTCTCAAAAAAGTCCCATTTACAAGAGGTTATAGGTTTCAGCAAGGTGTCTTCGCACTTAGTGTCGTGATTACAGTAATAAATATACAGAAATGTTTCTCTGTAGCATTATGTCACTGAAATTTGCTGACACAGTAAATCGTAAATGGGATACAGTGATTTATGGCTTATGACTTCAGCATATGTTACAGAGGGTACTTTAATAGAAGAGAGGCGTATGATACTAATTACCCTGTGAAATCACACTATAATAATACTTCAAGTAATCACACTTCAAAGTGACAAAATTTTCTTAAAAGGCATCCTGTCAGGAATGCTGCCTGTTCCAACTTCTTATGCCTGTTCCTTATTATGTAAGAAAATTTACTTTTTGTTGGCAAATAATTTTAAATACATTCCCTATAAAAAAAAAGGTCTGATACTGTATTTGGATCCATGCATGGCATTTCAAAGCACTAGAGGCGGCAAAATCTTTGCTCCTTCTAGATGACTTGATGTGAAAATAGAGGAGATATGGTCTTGCAACTGAGGCAGAGAAAAGCTTTAAAGATGTATTTTAGATGTCACCTCATGCTGTTGGGTAGCTTACGGTCTGTCAGCCAAGGGAAAAAGATGTCCTATACTCAACACCTCAAAACTTGAATGGTTAAGAAATGTGTTCTGTCAAGAGTTTGGAGAGGAAACCATGCCCAGTCCTTGCTGATCTGGGTCGCAGCTTTCCAACAGTTCCCCAGGGCTAGGAAGGAAAAAGTGGGACATTTGATGCACTTCTGCTTCTCCACCCTACCACCCCACATTCCTTCAATTACAACACATTTGAGGATGAAGTAGACAGCCCTGCTTCCTGATGGAGATCTACACAGAAATACCTGAGGACTCAGCTCCAGCATCCCTCTCCATGCGGGATGTGCTTCCTCTTACAATGTTAGTTATCTAGTAAGCATCGTTGCCTCTGCAAGATGTTTGTAGGGAATTATTTTTCCTTGGATAACATGAATTTTTTTACTCCCAAATGATTCACACAACTGACTTCTGGAACTTCAGTTCAAAAAGTAATAGCTCATAAGCAAGTGCATAATGCATAAAATCTGTATCAGTGTAGTTAAAAATTCAGAGTACCAGGTTTGCTCACAGCCCTTTCTAGGAAAAGCACAATATCTTTATTCTGCAGATAAAGACAAAGGGAGAAGTCCTGACTCTGTTAAAGGGAAAGGTAAATTTCTCATGAGCTTCAATGGGTTTTTTTTTAAAAAAGTTTGGCATATAATTGATAGAGCAAGGTTAATTTTCTGTTTCTAATTCTTCAAAGCAGTTGGTGTAGAGACAACTAACTGCTTTAGCTGGAGAAAAAAAATTTAAAAAAAAGAAATGTTGAAATAGTTAGTTCCAAAATTTCAAAGTCAAATGTTTCAGATTTTTAATATGAAAGAACTCCCTCATTTAAAAATTTTCCTTAGTTTCTTACTCTTTCAATTAATGAAATTACCATAATATCAAACCATCTGGATTCAAATAAAATAAATTGTTTTGATGGATGTAGTGTAATTATTTAAGTATTCCTTCTTTCATTTTGAAGGAAAAAACAAACCAAAAATATTCAGCTCAAATGAGAACAGTTTTTCTTACAATTTTCACTTCAGCTATCAACCCAGAAAATCCATTATTTTCACATTTTTAATTCATGGTAAAGTCTTAGGAGCTATTTGGGCCTGTCACTTGATGGGCATATTGCATAAAATGCCTGAAATATTTATGAGTGTATCAAACTCTATGACACAAGTAGCTTGACTATCAGATTTGTTTTCTGAAGTAAACTTTTCAGATATAACTCTGTATAATGAAGAAAGTCCTGCTTAAACTGATGCAAGAAACATCTAATTATAAAACACATGGTTTAAAATAGAAGTGGGGGAACCCAGAAGGTATTTTTTGTCCTTCTGTCTTGGGTCACTGTTGACTGAACTATACTAAATGTTTAATTCATGACCAAGAATATATGATTTTTAGTAGCTTTTCCTGCTGGAGTACAGCTCTCTGTGACTTAATTGGAAATTTAATTTAATTTAAATTGAAAAGTTTTTTTCATTTGTGAAGTATTCCCATCAGAAATCTATGATATCCTGCAGAATTAGACTCTGTATCATTGTAAAACCTTTAATTGACTATTTCCCATCAATGTGTTCTCATAGTCAAAAGTCACTGTGATGAATTTTGCATTGTGTGTATTTGATGACACATTCTCTTCTTTAATGCATCAATTAAAAAAAAAAAAGTGACAATGAAAATAATAAAATTAACAGAGAAGTTAGAAATTGACTTATTGATAATTTGCTGTGAAAGTGTTAAAGTAGACCCACAATACAGGTGTTTTGGATGAAGAACAAGGACAGACTAGTGGGGAAGATTAAGACAAACAAACAAAAAGCCAACTACTGCATCACTGGCTGACCCCAGTCTGACTCAGGTGGTCATTTCTGTCCTCACTGGTGGCTGGGCTGCAGGCACAGGGAATGCACTGGTGCCGTGTCAGTGTTCTGGTGTTAAAGCTCAGTGCCAGCTTCTGTAGCACTGCCTGGGGAAGCTGCAGAGAGCTGGCTTCACTCCTGGGTCTGTACACCATTGTCCATGAGGCTGGAGAAAAGGCTGTGCAGAGTGGTGGATCCACATCCATACTGGCAGCACAGTATTAACATTTGAAGGTCAGGCCAATTTGTTCCAAAACTGGAAAACTAAATACTCATCTCTAGGCATTGACCTGATGTTCTTCTGTTGAAGCCTTGAAACCAAAGCCCACCAGACCCCGCATACTTTGACGGTCTGATTTTTAAATTTCCTGACTCAGACTTTAAAAATAATGATTCTTGAAAACATTTTCCTAAGCAGGATGCACAGAAAAAAAACAAAAGGTGAGAAGTAGGATCAATATAAACTATATATGGCTTTATTTTTATTTATGGTAAGGCCCCTTTATCTTGCTTTTTATCTCCATTATAAAGAAGCCCTAAAATTAGTGTAGAAATTGCAATTTAAAACCCATTACCCTCACTGTAAAGCAATTCACTGTCAGGATGAAGGAGGAGAGGCATGGTTTGGTGATAAAGAGAATCAGGCCCATTATTTCCAAGAAATCCAGTTTGCTTGAGTGAGAGAAGGGGAACTTCTAGGTCATTTCAGTAGTTATTTTATTCGGTAAAGAATAAATAAAGTAGACTCTGTACCACTCACAAATTTGATCTATAATGCCTCATGCACAAATCAGATTTTTCAAATGAACCTTGATGGCTGCAGGGAAGTGTAAGAGAGACTGACAGGCACTACTTGGCTTGAAGAAAATAAGTTTTTGTTCTGCAGCTGATTGACTTGCTCACCTCTTCTGTAGAGATGAGAAATGTATTTTACAGGTGGGTTTGTGGACACCATTCCCTACACTTAAGTAAGGTTTTTTTACTGTATGAGACATTCAGTATTTGTGTATATGTGGACATCCATACCCTTTGGGAAATACTGTATTCTGTTCCTCAGTGTGCTCTCTAAATCACTTTCAGTGTAGTTTCCTCAAGTTAGGAGCACTCACCAAACTGCTCACCATGTTTACCAGTGTTTCGAGGGCCTTCTCCCTGTTCAGAAAACAGTAGTAAACTATATTTACTCACTTTTTTCATGGCTTAAAGATGGCTTAAGGGGTTTAACTGAAACAACTTACCAGACAAGGCCAAATGTGAACCATACTAGCCAAAATGTTAAATATTTCGAAAAGCTGTAAGCTGACAAGAGGGAGAAATTGTTATAGAGACAGTTTTGATTAGATGCAAGTAGATTACCCTTATGAAATCACGTGATAAAAATTTCGTTTTCTTCTCCCATTCATGACATACTGAGGTAAATTAATGGAATTTTTACTTTACCTATTGTAGGTATGCTAGCACCTATTAAAATATATAATCTTTGTATACAGTAACCTAATCCAATGCTGATTATAACACCAAGATGACATATTTCTGTTCTTCTTGCTCTTCTTGCTTTGGAAATAATGGCATGTAGGTCCAGAAAGACAGGCATGCCTTTCTGAGTTGTCTAATCTTCACTTCCTTTCAATTCCATAAGGAGTGTTAATACAATTGGTTGGTGAACATAGAAAGGGGAACTTGTGTTAATAGTTTGTAGATCAGTCTCTTGATCTCCCAGGAGGATTTTATCTTCTAGCTACAGCAGTATGATGAGGTGTATGACTGGGTTTTGTTTTAATTAATGTTTTAGGCTTCTCATTTCAGAGACTGTGGATGGAGATGGTGTGGTCATATTACAGCACTGTGTCAGAAGTGTTGAATAACACACTTACTTCTCTGCTTGGAAAGACTTCATAATGAGTTCACAGATGTTAAACTAGAATTATTTTATAATGTCAGGCACCAATTAGTTTCTCAGCATTGGTTAGGGCAAACTGAAGAATAATCAGGTAACAATTTTGAAGTCCTGTAGTAAATTGCTTCTTTACTCCAAGACACTGCATTCCAATACCTAAGTGGTTTGGATTTTTTTACCTAAAGAAAGACTAGCCTTACAGATAGGGTATAAAACTGGTATAAAACAGTAAGTTTGACTAGCTGTGTCTCTCTCTCACTGTAATACAAAAACACCCTCTTATCCCAAATCACTGCTAAGGTTCTATTCCTTTTGGAATAATATTCAAGCATAATGCAGAAATAGTGACTTCTGGAATTAATGAATGTTTCTGCTGGTTTGGGTGTCTCTTGTGTTCTGATTACAGGACTTGACATGAAGCTCTTATTAAGAAAGTGTCTCATTGATACACTATTTCCAGAAGGGAAGAATCCTCAGCAGACATCTCCTCCCATTCAGCAGATCACAACATAAGGTCCTTGCCACAACCATTAAAAAAGGAAATGGAACCAAGCAGCCTCATTAAAATAATATCTGTTGAAACTCTATGTGCCACCAAAGACCCATGCATGAAGTAATCATTTTCTGTAAAAGGTTTCATAAATAGAAAACAAAAGAAGCATCTAGTTTCAAAGAAAAGCAAAGAAGAAAAATTCCAAAGGAGGAAACACAGTGTTTATTTGTAATTAATAACATGTAAGTCTAGCCTCATCAAAACCACCTTTGGAGAAAAAGGTTGAAAGAGTGTCTGTTTTTGAAATATATATTAGCTCATGTAGTGTTCTCAAAAAATACTGAATGATACAAAAGTGTCAAAGGCTATCTAGCAACCTTGACAAGATTGAAACCTGTGAATATACACAGAAACAAGGACTAAAAAAGCAAGCTGAAATCCCTAAGCAGAGTTGTGAGAAGGTTTTTTAAACATATTTTTAAATCTGTTTTAATCCCCCTGCAAAAGTACACGAGACTTGTGCTGGATTCAGGCAAGGGTAAAATCATCTAGTCTGAATTAGCAGCATTAGCAGCACTTCAGCAGAGAGAGGGGGGAAAGGATCCTTTCAGAGCTTGTTTTAAGAAAGCTTGAACTCAGTGAATAAGTAGCTTCTCTTATTAGGGCATCTATAAAAATTCCTCCTTTATCTATGTTAGCATTCAGTTAATACTAATGTAGAGATAAGCTGCAAAATAGTGGAGAGGGCTTACTTTTGAGAGTTGCTCATGTAGCTGATGAAAAGAGATGATAGAAGTTCTGCCAGGGATGAGCGTGGGCGCAGGATGCTGAGAGGAGCAGGTTTAACTTCACCAAGCAATCAATATGTGGCATCTGAAGGTCAAAGGAACTTGTGAGCGTTCAAAAATATATGAGGTATGTCAAGAAACTTGAGGGGGTTGCAAACTGTACATCTTTCTTTTGGTCATTTTCTGGGCAGACAGGTAGCTGATGTGATTTTTTCACAGGATGTTTAAGGGTGTATTTGGGTCATGATAGTACGGCCAGATATGACAGTCATTATCATTTCTGAATAATGATGCAGGTGTACTGATACGTTGTGACAAAGCAATTGCAGGTGGTTTTTGACTTCTTATGTGGCAGTAAATGTTCTGTTAATTGCAATTGATGTGATCAGCTTGGCCTTTTAAGGAATCATATCTAAAGTCCACGGGCAGAAGAAAATCTGGAAAGCTCAAGTCATTCTTCAAGAGCACAACAAAAATCCCCATCTGAAGGCAGACTCTTCTTACTTGGTTAAAGTACCAAATGTGTGTCTGGTTGAAGACAGGACTAGGTGAAACCACAAATTTCCAGTTTGCAGAAAGTTTTGATGTTTCAAAAATTTGTTGTGCTTTCCTTCAGGGTCCCCATCAATGTACATATTGTATTGGTATATCCTGGCTCCTCCAGCTGAAACAGAAGCAGCTCCCAAAAGTCTCTGGCTCATCTGGAGGACCAGTAGTGATTGCCCCCAGCTCATCTGTCCAGCATTCATCATTCCCCATTGGGAGAGCTTTCAGGGAATTACATGGACTAGTAAGAAACCAGTCCAGCTTGAAGTGGGCTGGGAACCCCCACTTGGGAGATGAATGTCTAAGGTTCCCAGTTTTTTTCAAAAATAGTGTAGAACTGTGAGACAGACTGCAGCACTCTGAAAAAAGGGTCTCTTTTCAGATAGTCCCACAGCTGTAGCTGAAGCTCGAAATGTACATTATTAATTCAAGTTCCCTTGTTCCAGTTGGTATGTATAAAACTGGCTCCATAGTTATTATCAAATATGGATGTACTTCTAACAGCTTCCTCTTAAGTGAACTAATGTAATCTGAAACATACTTCTGTCTGTGTCAGATACCTGTGGTTGAAATAGATAATTTCACTGAAAGTCCTAATGCATGTTCTTTCAAGAAGTGTTTTCCAAAAATGTCACATTTTATAAAAGAGCCAAAGATTCATCAATACCCTTCAGAAACATCTGTTCCGTTTCCTGATCACCTTTTCCACAGTACAGTGTGGTTTCTGTCCAGTTCCTTTTTTCCCTTCCTTTCTTCATGAAATGCAGACAATTCCCATGTATCAGACATTTGCTTGACTTACAGAGGCAAGTGTTTTGGAGGATCATTATCTGGGAAGTTCAGTGCCAGGAAAAGGAAAAGCGTGCCTTGTGTATGTACAGTGTATGTTATACATGGTTACTATTTAAAGTAAACCTGTAAAAGAGTAATGTAAATACATGGTAAGAATTTTAAAAGGTTCAGCACTAGCCTCAATTCCCAGACTCAAATGTGAGCAGAGAGAGGTTGAATTCACTAAGAATGTTCTTGACAATCTCACTCATGGTGGTTTTGGATTTTTTTTGGAAAAAAGATAGTTTGGAGGTGGGAAAACAATGAGCATGTTCTGGTCTCTGTCAAATGTTTGCTGTCACTGAGAGCAGAGAAAGTAGCAGAAATGGAGTATATTTAGAAGATGCTACAAATATACCTTCCTTCCCATCAGGACTTTGATGAATAGCATGTGCTCTGCTGTGTTTCTCTTGCAGGGCATCCAGAAGCAGTAGAATGACACACACACAGTCATTTTGTTTATATGACAAACCTTCCGTTTGGAAAAACTGATGAATGAAATGCCACATGTACAGCAGCGCGGGAGATCTCATTTCTCTTCAGGCTGGGAAACACATATTGCTCTGAAATCACATAACTCTGTGTGTGTGTGTGTGTGTGTGTGTGTGTGCGCGTGTGTGCAAACAAGCCACTGATGCCTGGGGTGGCTGTGCCCACCTGGCAGCTGTGCTGAGAGAGTGCAGCTCAGGCCTTTGCCAGGGCTGCCTGCTAACACCTCCTGACACGAGGCAGTGGGGATGCCCTTCCCTGGCCTTGCCTCCCCCCGCTGCAGTCTCGCTTTGCCACTGCCCACCCCCAGCAGCACCACTCCCTGCCAGAGCAATCCCTGTGGCCGTGCCAGCCACCACCTGCTCTGGGTAGTGCAAAGGTACGGTTTCTCTGTAGCTGATGTGATACAGGTGAAAGGATATACCCACTTTTGGGTTTGAATTCCTGTTCCTCCTTTGTGCCATCCCACTGTTGGTTGATTCTGACCCCTGAGCTGCACGTGGCTCCCCGGTGGGAATGCATCCCATGGTGCTCCAAGGCAGTGCAGGCAGGGGAGGTAGAGGCATAACCCAAGAGGAGCTGCCCACCCCAGCCAAGTAGAGGCCTGGCTCTCTCAACACCTTACTGGTGTGGGTGGTACATGCCTGGTGGGCCAGAGAGATGTTTTGTAGGTGGCCCAGGGAGGCAGGGAGGTTGATAGCACTATCACAGCTTAATGAGCATAGCACTGGGCTTCTGCCTTCCATTTAGCAAGGCTCTGGCTCCAACTTCGCCACGTCGTGTCTTAAAAGCGCTGCCTGAATATTCTGTCATGTCATCTTACCACATAACAAACTAAACCTTTTTGGCCAAAGGATGTGATCCTTTTTGCAAATGCTTGTCCTTCATCTGGCCACCATGCCCAGCAGTTCATGCTTCCTTCTGATTACTGTGCCAGGGACTCTCCTCCTCACAGATCCTCTCCATGATGATCTTATTTCTCATGCCATCTCCTCAACTACCCATAAACAGCTTGTTTCAGGGGCTGAGAGTCCTTGCCTGGCAGCTTTCTCTAAGGTCCACATCTCTGTTTCACATGGAGAGCATGTGTATGAAACAGTTTGATTTTTGCATCTCGGGAGACCCCTTTGTTTCCCACATACCCTTTGTGTTTCTCTGGGGCAGTGGTGCCAGCACTGTCCTCCTCACAGTCCCTTTGGAGCAGTGTCATTGCCCTCCATGGTGATGCTTCTGAGTTAGACAAAACTATCTGCATTTTCTGTTTTTCAGTCTTCTATTTTAGTGCCGTCACTGTCTGGTGTTTTTCTCTTGAAGAGTCTATGCCACCTTGTATGCATGTCTGTGGTAAAATCCTCCAGCCTTAATCCTATTTTCTGTTAATACCTGTGTAATCACACAGCACACATGCAGATGTACATTTTTCTTTTCTTTATTTCTCTTTATGTATGCCTCTTACATCAGGTGCAATAGGAGGTGGGTGAGCTTTTTAGCTGGGAATGATCACAAGGTATTGCCTATAGAAGTTTTGAAAGCTGACCCTGTAAACCATATCAGCAATATTTGAGAGGATGTGCACATGCTATCTGCCTCATAAAAGCTTACATTTATGCAGTTAAACTATTTACTAGTGGCAAAGGTGTGTTGGGTCAGTGAAGGACTAAAGAAGAAACATCAGGCAATTTCTTCCTACAGTGCATGTGCTCTACCACAGATCAGGAAGGCAGTGGGTTTTGTATTTCAGGAGCTTCAGGTGTCCCTCAACATTGGCTTCATGTTGTCCATGCTCAGTGGAACAAGTTCTTCTGGTCAATCCATATCCAACAGGATGAGGCCCCTCCTGGGCAGCAGGCTTGAGGCACTCCGTGCTGGATGCACACTACCACCATATATCCCACCTGTGCCTTTCTCTCCACTCTGCTGGGAAGAGTTTAGGCTCGTGGTAAAGGGATGAGTGGTTTTCATATTTTCTCCTTGAAAATGCTTCAGTCTTGGCCCTAGCTTGCATCTCTGTGTGCTTGGCCTCACAGCAGCCAGCAGAGTCAAGCCAGCTAGCTACAGCGCGCTGCTCTTTTGCTACAAGAGGTTGTCTCTGTTACCCACACCAAGTGTTTCTCTCTCCATCCTGCACATCTGTGGGGGCCAACTGCAAATGTAGAAATCACCTGCAGTGACTGCGACCTCCTGAACCCACCGGGAAATACTCGGGATGGAGAATGGAGACCATCTCTTGTAGCAAAGGAGGAGGAGTTCTGAGCTGTTGAGCTTGGAACTGGCCAACAGTAATGAGAGAAGCACAATCAGAATTGTTGAAATGGCATCGTCTGACTGCTTATGGCTGTACCATGACTGAAATTGCTTGTTTTGTTTTGCTTTCTTCAAGTGTTTGCTTATACCAGAGGAATGTTGGACTAGATTGTATCCAATGGTCCCTTCCAGCTTTAACCATTCTTGATTTTTTATTACCTGCCACCTCACCCCTTGTTTGCCTTCCTGCATTCAGTCTTTAGAAGTCTCAAATCCAGGCAGCATCTGGTTTTTGTTTGGAAAGTTCATGGTGTATTGGAAATGCTCTTGGAGTAAACAAATGAAGACAGTAGTGATGGCAGTGTAATGCAGACAACTTGTGAAGCAAAATTAGTGATTCCCCCAAAGGAGGTCTGGGTCAAATTTGGCTCTTCTTACATCCATACAAGACGAGAGAGTGGAATCTGCTTGGATTTGTGGGAAGGCAGAAATCTGATTTTTCTGGGCTCAGATGTAGATTGGAAGGGAAAGCAAGAGAATTCTGCTCCTGATTATGCTGTAAATCAAATTAACTTTACATGTCTGCTACGTCTTTCAAGTTTAGTGTTCTCTGAATTACTGCCTTTATGTTTACACTGTTAAAAGTCTAATGCATTAGTAAGCAGCAATCACCACAGCTTTGCTCCACATTAGGGAAAAAAACCCACTCTCTTTACCAAGAAGGACTGTCAGGGATTACTGCATGTGCATGTCCTGACAAACCAAACAGCCTCCAGGGTGCTTATCTCTGCTGCTGCTCACTTCATGTTTTATCCATTAAATGAACATGATGATGGTATTTTTTCTTATTTCTTGACATCACTTTTAGCATCCTGGCAAAATTTAACATGCAGTCATCTTGGCTCAGTATAAGCAGAAGTGTCATATAAATTAGTTTTGAAGAAATAATTTTCTTGTTAATCATGAATTTAAAATCCTGCCTTGTTCATTGTTTGTGTTTTGAAGGGAAAGACCTAGGTTGAGTAGGTTTAAATTTGGCAAGATTAAGATAGATATGCAAGACTTTTCTCATATCACGGGGGTTTTATTATTGCCCTGTTTTTGTGGGAAGTATATACATTTTAAAATTATTTCAATAATACAGTTAGGTTCATCACATAGAGAAGTCAACTGCTAATATAGCACTACTGTAATCTATAACACAGCTGGACCTGTTTTTTTTAAACAGGTCTTTCCAAAAGAAGAGGAATTGTTTGAGGAAATAGGTTTATTGTAAATGTGTTGGGATTACACTCAATAATGGAGTTGATGTTCCCTGGGAAAAAGCTTTTCCCTTTTTCTCTGTTGTATGTCAGTCTTTATTTGCATTTTTAAAACATTTTCATTGCACTCTGTGGAGTTGCCTCACTTCTTCTTTTAAGAATTTGACATAGCTGAAAGTGATATTTGTCTCCAGTTTCTCTGGGAAAAGAACAACAACTGCTGCCGAGAAGACAGAGAATTTCTGATTGTTGGGTTTTTCCACAGAACTAATTACAAAATTTTGTATTGCCTGGCATGACAGTCTTTGAGCTGTGGCCTCAGTTGGTTATGGCAGGATGAGAGGGCGTACATGCCTGGCCTGCCAGATGGGATTTGTATTATCAGGAAAATTCTGGTTTTGACAGGGCTATCGTAGTGTCCCACTGCTTGCCTTCCTCAGTATTGTACGGACTGCTCTATTCTTCAAACACTGGCTCATCTCTTGTGCTTCTGATGTAGAACACACATCAGACACAGCAAGAATTTCCTAGATCCTGAGGTGGATTTCCCCTGAAAATCATTTCGCTTGCTGCCTTTATCATCAATAAATCTTGGCAGCCAGACAGCACAATCTGTTGCCATTCACATCGTGCTTTGTGTCAAAGTTACCCTAAACCTAACGGGAGCCATTTGATCCTTTTCAAACTGCAGGATGTCTTTGGTGAGGTCCTGCTTTTCAAATACTGTGCTGCAGCTTCAAACAATTGTTTTGCCCTTGTCATCACCATCATCACCCATTGTTCTTTTTTCCCCAATTGTACTTAATCTCCTGTATCTAAATCCAGTCTTGCATGTAAATAAAATCAGAAAAATTCTCTTCACTTGGTTATGTATGATAATGTTTAATAAAAACAAGTCATGTGGTAGATAAACATTTAGGAATTATACAGGCGCACATTTAATCTGAGAATCATTTATTGAACATAAAAAGGTTACAATGCCTCCCTGACCACAGCATTCTGTCAAAGCAGACCTTTACTCAAAAATTATCTGTATCCCAGAGAAGAAACAGACCAATTTGGAAAAAAAATATTGCTTTATTTTGTGGTGTCTTGGTACATGTGGATATTATTAATAACAAGATGATGCCCATGAATAGGGCTGGTTTTACTGGGTTCTGTGCTCTAACCCTGGTGCATTTTTGTAGGTTAGAGAGAGTGTTCTCATTTCTCCTGTTAGTGTCCATCCCTCAGAGGCATGAAACACCCTTATATTTTTGGTGTGAAATAAAAAGATCCTGGCGTCAGAGCCCCATACTCTGGGGACACGAGTAGGCCTGTTGTGTCACCCAGACTGTGGGTTTTTTCTCTCCATCCACAGATCCATGCTATGAGCATCTACCAGTTCACATCCAGTAAGGGCAAAATGTGCTCCCATGTAGGTACCCCTGAAGTCATGTGAAGTGTCAGACAGCGAGGCCTCCCCAAGGGATGGTCAGCTATGACACAGGCATGATCTGTGCTATCCTGGCTAGTCTGGAACAAGAATTAGAAGCTCCCCACAAGACCCCACTAGTGGTCATCCAGTGGCCCAGGAATTGCAGCTGCCACCAGACAATTTTTAAGGTAAACGTGTAATACATTCAGAGGGAGTGTTCTGCTTTAAATCTAGGTGAACTACGTGAACTCAAGTCATCTAACATTAGATTTTTCATTCTGCGTTTCAGAATTTTCAGACTTGTTTTGCTTTACCGCTCTGTCATCTGTCAACAACAAAAGCAGTTCAGTTACTGCAGCTTCATAATTCACAGCCTTGATTTGCTTTTTATACAGGATTTGGAGATAGAGATGTAAAAAAATATTTTAAAATTAAGAACTAAAGCCTCAGTTTGAATTAAACCGTGTCAGTCCAGATTGAAGTAATTGAGGATTGGCTCCATAGACCAGTTTGTAATAGTTCTTGAGTTCGGTTAGTTGGCAGGAGACATTTAAAAAGCCAAGTCCATATCCAGTAGGAAAGAAAGCTAAGAAAAAAGTTGTTTTAAGACATTTTTCAATGAAAAATCATCAGGTTTGGCATAATACTGTATTTTTTCCTTCGTAATTCTTCAATTCATTCATTCTTTTTAGGCTGAAAGAGCCAAAGCCTGGAAAACACTTTAGGTATTATATAGGAATTGCTTGAATGTTTTAGCAAAAACTTTGCAAGCAGCTTGAGCAGCAACACTGAGACAATAAAGCTTGCTTGGAATTTTAGATCATTAATCAGGGTTCTTTATACGGAAATGTTGCTTGAATTGGCACAATCCCACACATTGATGGAAAAGAACTGCAGAATGAAGAAATCCTTTTATTTAAAAGCAAAAAATAACACTGCAGAAGCATGACTAGCAATGTTATACTAAAAATAGTTGCTTTCTTTGGCTTTTTATCTGATTAATTGGTTATGTAAGAGGAATATTTATAGCATAGGAGCAGCTCAACCTGCTGCATGCCCAGAAAGCATGGCATGACATGCAAAATTTGGGAAGAATAGCTGAAAAAAAAGGCTTGTCTTTCCTTTCGTTCTAATAGTATATTATGATATACGATATATAATTTGATTTGATGATTTGATATGATTTACCACTGGGGCCAAGAGACAGACAAAATGAGGATTGATTTAGCCCCTTTAGTTGGTTCTTGGGGTGGCAGATTTTCTATGAATGAATGAATGAATGAAAGAATTTCCTACAAGCAGAACTGGTCGGTAGGTTTAAGTTTGATTGGTGGATTGTAGTAAATTGAACATAGCAATGTTAATGTCTCATAGTAATGACAGGTTCTCTCCTTCACAATTTCAAGTGACTTTACCTTGCTATGTTTAGTGTTTTTCTTGAAGAAGAAGTGAAGGTGCCATATGCCAAATATGTTTCATGTCATGGCATCTCCACCAACTCTCAATGATACATTACATCTGTCTTAAGGATTTGACTCCATTTTTGTCATTTTATGTAAGACTGCCAAGGTTTTCTCAAAGCAACCGAAGCCACTAACTTAGCAATCTGTTGCCAACACATTAGGAGTAGAGAAGGAGTAGAGCTTAAGAAATATGTGAAATGTATTCTTTTTCCTCTTTCTAAAATTTTCAACACTTCTCATTTCCTTGATTAAGGATAGGCTTATGAAAATGAACTTTTATGCTCTGCATATTGTCTGTTTCTGTTACAACTCTTTTATTCTATGCATACTACAACAAAACTTTTCTGAGTTAATAGAATGTATGAGATTAAATAAGAGGTGAGAAATTACCAGCCAATAACAAGTAAATCTTGGCTGCAGCCAAAGCAAAGGAGGAGAGAAGGCAGCACAGAAGGAGGGAATAAGGACTCCCAGAGTGAGAACACATAGAAGTGCTGTCTGCAGTGTGTTGTTGTCTCTTCTCTTTTCAAAACAGACTCATGCAATCTTCATCATTATCATTACCCCTTCTGATTATGCCCTGCCATTAGCACTGCTCCTTACACTAGAAGACTGCATTCCATGTAAATGCTCAAGTTTTATTTTCTCGAAGGCAAACTAAGGGAACAAGCTGTCCACAAGGGAGTGAAATACCAATCCTTCCCCTTAATCTAAAAAGCATGAAACTGTTTTTTTCTGGTGCAGCTACATCAGTGCCCTAGTTTGGATCAGGAGTTCCATCTGAAGTCAATCTTGGTCATCCTCACTTACCAGATTTTGGTTCAGCTTGCTGAGCAGTCAGAGTGTCCAAACTAGGTTCTTTTCAGGAGAAAGTAGCCCAAAATTTTTTTCCAGAAGCACACCTAATACACTAATGGGCACTCTAAGGAGCAGACTAAGTGCTAGTGTACAGTAAGATACACAGAAATTCAAGTAGGGGGCCTCAGCACAAGCTGTTTCATTCTGCTGCTCCACTTTGTCCCCACTAGTCAGTGGAATACTCTTCTTTATACAGGTTCTCATTCACTGACTGTAACCTTGGTTCTGTAACCAGTCTGTCTCTCCCTCAGTTCTGCCTGCACTGAGGCTAGTTCTTCCCTTCACTTAAAAATCAGCAAAGTGAGGGAAGTGACATAGCTTCATACCAGCTGAAGATCTCAACTCTCCTGCTTCCATCTGCCAGCTCTGTCTCCCTCATGCTCAAAAGATGAATAGAAAGAAAAGCTGATGGAAAAAGTAGGACCTGTTGGGACATACACAGCAGCATTTTTGTGACAGATCCATCCAGTTTTACTTCAAATCAACTTCAACCAGAACTGCACCTTTGATTTTTAAATGGTAATGTTTATTCCTTATTAATAACAAGACTGTCTTATAGTAGACAGTTTTGGACCAAATCTGTCCAGTGCTCACATGTTTGAATAGTCACAAAAGAATTTTAACAGTTGCCTATAAATTTAATTGCTTCATAGCAATTATTATATGGAATAGTATATGTTTTTTATTACCCTCAGGTCCCTTTTAATAGGAGTGCTGTGCTTTGTACAAGTCAATTATTTTTGATAGCTACAGTAATTAATGTTTAATTATATTTTATTAGTCTCATTTTGTTCAACTATCTTGGAACCAATCCAAGCATTTCTAAATGCTATACTTTGTGTGTGCATGTGTGCACACATCTGCATACTCTTCTTATGTTGATAAATGCAACCTCTGAATGCATTATTCTCACAGAGGGGGAAATATGAGACTGATCTCAGAAGACTAAAGAAACACATGTGCTGTCCTCTTTCCCATGGCTATCAATGATATCCCTCATGCTCATCTCACAACTGCAAGACAATCTCCCAATTTTCCCCTACACAGATATATTTGTGATGTCCCCTGATAGATGTTTCTCATGAGTTTAGAACTGTATTTTTAATGGCTTTCACTGTGCACGCGTATGAGTGACTTTTTTTCCTCTTCACTTATTTTCACTTTTTCTTCTTTGTTGGCTTTCTGCCTTTTTCCTCTTTTATTTCTCTTTTCCCTAGGAATGACTTTTGCTACTATTTCTGAATCCTCTTTGTGCTTTTTTTTTTCCTGTAATGTTTTTCCCTTTCCTTTACTGTCTTTCTTCCCCACTTTAAAGGGAGTAGAAAACTTCTTTCTTCCTCTGAAATCTTTTTCCCAAGTGTCATGTTACACCAGGTGTAGAGCCTATCTCAGAAGTAAAACAGCTCTATAATTTTATATTTTGTTTCACTTTTTCTGTTTAGGTTGGTGATTCTTTCCTCCTCTCTTTCTCTTCTGTTTTGTTACTCTGTCATCTCTCCCCTCCTTCCTCAATAAGCAAATTGTGTTCACTTTGTTCTTTCAAAAATGCATACTTTTTAATTTTGGCTTTTCATTGAATCTTTGTGCACGTCATATGTTTGTCACTTTTCCTGTGAAATGACAATAGCATGAAAATACTGATAACAATTTACTGGAACTTTTTCTTCTTGAAATAATATACCACCATTTGAATTGCAGTGACCAAGCGTTTTTTCCCAGCAAGTTTAGGAGCTTGTGAGCTTAAGGATCCACAGGAAATCTGTTGGCTACGCACACATTACTATCTGCTGTCTTTCTTGTTTGGCTTTTCTAGGTTCCATGTTTGACCTTTCTCCATCAGTGCAGCACCTGTGACTAGTTTTGTTCTGAGTACTATTTATGTTATGGGAGTATCCAAAGGCCTTAATCAATCCTGGAGCTTCATAACCTGAGTGTCTTATATTCCTAGAAAGGAAGATTCATTCAGCCGGAGGATCTACTGCTTAAATGGCTGCAATGAGAGTTCTGCTGTGTGCAGTTTTCAGAGCTAACCTTTCTAGCATATTTGCCTAGAACACGGTACAGTAAAAGGCAGCTGCTCATGACTTCTTGAGGCTGTCATTCCACTGACAGGTGTTTTCTGTTCCCTTCAGTGATGATTGAGTTCAGCATAGTGAATTTTGCACATAAATCAGGGATCAGAGTCACCAGTGAAATGTGGGAAGGGGCCTGAGTTGTCTCACTCATTAATTCCTTTTTATTGGTATAACTATGGTAAACTAGTGTTGACAATGTCATATTTTGGGGACAGATATTTTGCATGTTGAAGGAGAGCCAGTGTTTCGAAGCTGTCTCTGCCTGCTACTTGTTCCTGCTTCCTTCCACTTTTCTGTGAGTACTTGCAGTGCAGTGTGGTATTCAGTATAATCCTTCTCACACTGGTTTAATAATGCTCAGTGGGTATGAGTTATGAGGAATGCACTGGGAATAATAGGAATGGTTGTGTACTGACCACATGTTAAAGAACATTTTAGAACTGCTGAAAGAAAAACTTCTTCACACAGTATATTAGATAGAGCAATGCAAACTGAGGAAAATGATCTCTTCTGAGAGACAAGGACAAGATAAATTAAAAATATTTCCCACAGTATAAAAAGCATTGACAAAAGCCACAAAAAGGCAAGGTTCTCAAAAAGAGATCACACCTCAGAAAGACATCCAGGAGAAAGAATGGACTACATGACTCACTGAGTGCTCCTAGAGGTGGACAGAGAGGGGTCCTGCTGTCTTACAGATACTGCAGCAGAATTATGGTACAGGTTTACTTTGAGACTTCTTAAAGATTTCTGAGTTGGAGTGGTCCTTGCCTCTCTCCAGGCAGAATGCTTTTGCTAATACTCATTATCAGATCAGACCAGATATCTTCTCAATATATAAAAATTCAGATTCTTCCCAAATAAATCAGAGTGGGGCCTTGAGTGAGTACCTAACTACTCATCTACTCGAAAGAATTAGTTTTTTTACCACTCTGCCCTAAGGAACCCATCCAAAGCCACTTAATCGAACCCAATGTGTTCCTATTAAAAGCTTGAGCAAATCAGCATTTTCCATTGCTTATCATGAGAAGTTTACCAGCCGGTTCTAATTGTCAAATCTAAGTGCCAAATGCCAATAAGCATTTGTAGGGGGACTAAAAGCGAGCATTGCTCATTCATCCTTAACCCTTTGCCTGAACAAAGACTGCAGAAGGCACAAACAGCTTTGGCAGAGGCACTGCTTGTCCTTTCTACCAAAAACAACCCCGATGGCAGCCTGCTCAGAGATAGCCACCACCTCATAAGGATGTGCAGTGACGTACTCGAGGGAGTTCTTCTGTCACACAACACTGTTCAGGAATTATTCAGCCGACTGAAATGGCCCCGTTCCTCACTTCACTGCAGTAATGCTCGCGGGCGTGACATTAAACAAACTCTTACCACGCATCTAATTAAATGGGGCCTGAGCGCTGTGTCCCTCGGTGTTTTAACGTGGTGTGGATTCTCGTGGCTAACTCACATCAAGCCAGAGATGGCTGGTTTGTAATGAGATTACAAGATCTGATAATAGCTCTCCAGTTATTATCTCTGTGCCAAGACATTTGTAGCTGTAAAAGGTATTATGAATAGGAGACTGGAGGGTGCACTCCTAAGCCTCTGACTATAGATGGGGACCAACTTTGCAAGTTGAGCAGGTGTACTACTTCCCCCAAAGAAATCCCTGTCTTCCAGAACTGAGAAAGACCAATTGCTGGAGAATGCCCAGATGTGACTGTGTGCAGGCACTTTTGCTCCTGTCAGCTCCAGTCCCAGGCATCTGCTTGCAGGCTTGGACCCAAGCAGCATCAATCAGATAAGCTGAAACAGCGCAAGAAGAAACACCCATTCCAAAAAAATCGTGGGAATTTTTTGTCGGGTGTTTCCCAGAAGACTTTAAAAAAAAAGACTAAAAACTTTGTCCTTTCCAGTGTGGTTGGTACTAACCTAAGTATGCAAAGGCAAATTCAAAGAGATCATTAATTCAAAGAGATAGCACTTAAAAACAGTGAAAATACCAAGCACTGTGCAAACTATTTCTTAATCTTAGTAATAAATGTAGACTGTAAAATATTAACAAAGATAATGACTAGCAGATTAGAATTTATTATGCAAGACTTCTTCACCATAACCAAGAGGGATTCATTAGAAATAGATTACAATGTACAGCAATAATAACAGACAATTATTGAACATAATAAATCTATGTAAAGAGAGGGATGAGTTAATGTCTGTCTTTTCTATTAGACGAAGAAAAAATTAATCTGATCATGTAAACCCAAGTCACTCTGTTCTAACTGTCCTCAGATTTTCCAGTGAGAATGAACAGGTCTATGTGTGACAGAAGAGAGGCATGAATATGCAGAAATGAACTCAAGGAGATGTTGTAGAAAGAGACATAAGCTCAAAATGCCCCACTCATGTTTAGGGGTTTTTTCCCATAGTTAAGTGTAGCCTTATGTAACAACCACAAATAAATAGATTGGGTAAGGATAAGATAAGTGACACTAGTAAATAGTACATTAATATTTCTATCACAACCAGTATATGCTATTTGTTAGTATTCTACATTTTTCTTTCTTACTCAGTTCAGTTAGATTGTAAGAAAGGAGGATCTGTGGGGTTTTTAACACAGCTTTAATTAATATTCAGAGTGCATTGTGGCATTATATTTCTGATATTCAAATTTTGATGTTATTTTAGGCATTTTATTTAAAAATTTATTCCAGTGGGAACTTGTTTTATAGTGCTTCAAATTGTCAAATGTTGTTACTGTGGCAAACTTTCTACAATTCCACCTGCAGGAAACATCTGCTTTGCAAATTTTCCAAATAGTAAACAGTTTTTTTCTAGGTTCTGTTGTCTTTACTCTGGTTTTCCTCCAGCCTTTCACTCCTTTGCCAAGCTCAACACAAGAGAGCTAATCTCAGAATGATCCAGTGATCACGTTAGGCCATTTTTCTTAATCTGAACAGGCAGCCTTTTCTGATGTTGCCAGCTGACTCTATTGGGACCTGGCATGTTGGACTTACTCATGAAGCTTCATGGATCTTACAATCAGTTGAACTTTGCATCCAGCTCCTCCCGGGTTGCAAACAGGTGGACACTTGTCTATGTCTTCTGCTGCAAAGAGCAGAACCTGTTCCACTGGCTGGTGACAAATAACACTGTTCTTGTTATTGCTGTTATTACTGACAATAATTATGGTAATAAACGTCTCATCAAGAGTTACTTATTTAGACAAATGTGTTTCCTTCTCCTTTTTCCCTAAATATGTATTTAGATGGTGTTTTTTTTAAGAAGTTAAATGCTTTCATTTTAATGAAGCAGTCCAAAGCAACTGGCAGATAGTCACTGTTCTTCAGTATGATTGACCTTAAGCAGGATGGAATGTTCATAAATTTAAGATTAAAAAAATCATGACTTTGAAAACAAGGCTCTTGATGCTATCCTGTGAATTTTAGCCCTGAATCTAAATTTCTGATCTCTGTTGAAAAATACAAGTAAAAGCTGATAAGGCTAATAAATCACTCTCTGATTTGAACTGAGCTCCATTAGAAATAGAAATTTGTTGCTTATAAAGTACACCTCTTGGCTCTCATTAAATCCTTGTAGAAGTGATAGGCTGCACTTGAAAATCATAGACTGGAAAATAAATACATTCAAGCTGCATTGCTGGGCCAGTACTCTGTATCCCAGTGGTAAACTTAGCCTATTAATGGCTAATGCTTTAAAGAAACACAAAAGCCCTAAGGCTACACTTGTATCGCATTGTAGCTGCATAGTAGCTACGAATATTAAAGCCTTTGAACTTTTGAAGTAGCACATTGTCCTTGATTATCTGTAACTGAATCTAGACCAACTTTTGACACAGTTTGGCTAATTGCTCCTGCCTGAAAATGCCTGGTATCTTTTATAAAATAGCTTTATTATCCACTTAATTGCCCAAATAAAAGAGACATGCTCAACAGGTCACGCAGCAGTGTTAGGCATTGGATGCTGGGGACCTGATTTTGCATAGATGTCCATGCTCATCTGCTCCTTCAGGAAGCCCCACAGAAATCACCCCCTGCTCTCACATCTCCTTCCCCACCTTTGCAGTGAGCATAGACCCTCGGTACTGGACCTGTCTTTCTGACTTTCTTCCCTCTCTCCTTCCCTTGCCTTCCTCCTACCCTTCCAATGCAGTCTTCATCCAAGGTCCCTTGAGACAGGGAAAAAGATCTCTCATTGAGATTAGAGAAGAGTATTTGCAGCTATAGAGATCATAAGAACGTCCTTCTCTTCCTTCCTATCCTTGTCCCTCCCCTGCTAACAGAGCACAGGGCTCTGGGGGTTTTGCCAGCGTATTGGCTGTCCTGAGCAGCTCCATGCAAGGAGAGAAGACAAAATCCTCTCCTGGCCTTTCTTTTTTCCTGAGACACACAGACACACTAGGGGAGTGTCTTTTCCTTCCATTCTGATGTCTACATGAAGCACACAGTGCCAGCAGATACCATACCACCTCTTGACTGGCTCAGTGGTGCCAAGAGCATCCATCATTACTCCTGGCTCAAATCTGGGCTTGAAGGACCAAATGTTTTAGCCTTGCAGTTAGCTGACACCTATATTATGCAGCATTCAGAGGACCAACACACAGAACTTGGTACAAGTATGTCCCAACACTTTATCCCTGTTTCTGTACTTTTTACATGGCGTAATTACATTGAAATCCTAACAAGCAGGAGGGTTTGGGATGAGGCAGCCCCTCATTTCCAGAGCTTCCTCACAGGGGCATGCTTGCCCCCTTGTGTGTCATGAGTGGCTGCATCTAGTTCCTGTGAATTAACACTGCAGCAACATGGAAAATTTGAGCTGTGTCACTGTGAAAAGAAACAGCTCTAGTGATGTGAAGTGAGTCACCTTGGAGTGGCTGGCAGCAGACTGAAGGGCACAGTATGCTTCTTGGGACAGTAGTTGCTCAAGGATTTGTTTTTCCCAATCTCTTGTATGAGTAAGGAGCTAAAATAGAGTGTTCTGTGCATTTTTCAAACTCCAGGAAGGGTATCAGTCAATCTGACCTTTATCAATTTTGAAGACAAGCAAGTGCAGTCAGGAAGAGTTGCGCTCCCACTGTGATCTGTTTGGGCAGACAGCAAGCACGGGGTCCTTGAAAACCTCAGACCTCTTGTTCTGTGTGTGGAAGCTGTTGGGCTTGGCTTAGATCTTTCCCTGCCTGGTTTTGGTCCTGTCACTCTTTACGTGTTGTTTATGGGACTAAATTGTTGGTGGTGTTGCACTGTGCATTCAAACTACAGCAACACCTTTCTTTTAATTTTGGTACTGCTTGCTTTCTGTTTATCTCAGGATGTACAAATCTGCAGTGTAATTTGTTCACAGCAAAGGCCACACATACTCAGTTTGAGAGCTGAGAAACTGAAGTTGCAGATTGCTGTCAGAAGATGCGGACCACTATTTTAAATATTCTTTTTACAAAGCCATTTTATTTTACACATCCAGTGTTACATGGGAGAGTGATTTCAGAAGGAAACTATGAGGGAATACAGTATAAATTCAACTTGAAAAGGTTGCCTTTCACTAGTTACAAACAGAGTTAAATCATTTCACCACCTTGTTCTAGGTTCTTTTCCAAGATTTAGTTGTTTAGATTATGCCATTTTATTCAGACATGTACAGCCGCAGCTTGTTGAAGATTCATGTGGCTATGATGTCTGCAGTCTCAAGATGAAGAACTGGACAGTGAAAATGATGCACATATTTAAGTTAATTTAAATATATTCATTAGTTTAAAAGAGCAAATAATAAATATTCATAATGATAAAATATAACTGGAATCTCCAAAGGACTGACCTTATATCCTGGATGAGTGACTTGCAAATTTGCCTTTAAAGCAGGGGGTGGGGAGAGGACACGAAGCTATTTTTTAGTTTTAAGTTAAGAAGAAGAAGCAAGGTAAGCGAGCAAATATAGATAACAGCACATGGTTCTGCTCTTTTACAGGTTTGTTTGAACTGATTAGGGAACAGAGTGAAACCTATTTCACAACTCAGAAAATGTGAACAAATGGAATTTGAGAGCTGTAAAATTAAGTATCAATGATTCCTTCTCACATTCAAGCAGTAGCATCAGGCTTGAGAATAGACATAATTATAAGAATTAATAAAATTATTTAGAGGACACACCATAGTACTGAAGATTTTCACTGAGCAGAAATATTCTCAGCTGGTATAAATCAGTATGGCTCCATTGACGTCAAAGGCTCTGCAGCAATCTGCACTGGCTGGGGAAGCAGTCTTCTGTGGCTAAGAGTGTTTTTACCCAGGCCAGACCTGCTGCTTTAAGGATTTTAGAAAAAACAGAAGAATGCCTCATGGTCTTGTGACAATTGCTCGTTGCTGTCGGAGAAAATATTGTACTCAGTGTGCATCGGCACAGGCTGCTGGAACAGAAAGACACCTTCATTTGTGAGAATTATATCGGAGCACTTTGGACATTATTCAGTTTTACTGGCCTGTATTTACTTTAACTGGGTTTATTTATTTACTTTCCATACAAGAATTTAGTGCATACACATAATACTTTCTCTCTTCTTTATGATTGGATTTGCTTTATCAGCTTATCTCCCTTAAATTTGTTTTGGTTATAACTGAGCCGTTACTTTTTACATATAAACACTGAAATGTAGGAATTGCCATTCTGGGCAAGACCAGCTATCCCTCCAGTCCAGCGTCCTGCTTCTGGACTCAAGGCAAGGCACTGAGGTACAAAATAACCTGCTGATGGGGAGCACTGCTTCCACAGTCTTGAGGTTTCTAGGTGCTTTATACGCTGGGATGTGAGGCTTTATACTTCTCATTAAGAAAACTGTGTTTGCCAACTAAGGTAACAGAATGTGTTCTCATTACCTGTATAAAGATCCTGTCCCTTTTTAATCCTGCTATGCTCCAGGCTTTTCTCATTACTTTGTGACAGTGAATGCCACAGTTTAATTATGTTTCACCTAAAAAAAATTAAATCTGTCTTCAGCATCATCAACTGTTCTCTTATGTTGGTATTGCAAGAAAAGTCAAGTGGCAGCATCCAATTGACTTCTGCAGGAATAATCTGTGACCCATTCTTCTCTCAGCTAAGCCATTCAAGTCTTTTCCGTCTGTGTTCATCTGGAAGTCCACCCATGCCTTTTATCATTTTTACCAGTTATGTCAACTCCTCTTTTCACTGTGTCCTCATTTGGTCTCTGTCCTAACTGTAGGACTTCGCAGTCCTGATCCCCCAGTGATCAGAGAGATTTCTGGAGTATATCGATGCCTCCTATCTGCCTACATACCTACTTTTCTACTAGAAGTCAAAGCACTGGGTGGTGCTTAAAAATCTAAGCAAAGGGTGTTACACAACTGGGCATTCTTCCCCAGTTAAGACACAAATGTTGGGACCTCGGAGCTGAGAAGTTCTCACACACCCCACAGTTAGCACAAACTAAACATCACATTTCAAGGCAGGTCATTTGTTTCAAGCAAACCAACCTCATCTCATCCGACTGAGGGGATGGAAGGTAGGAGGGATAAAGGATCTCACTAGATGTGACCTTTTACCTGTACTATATGAGATATGTCCTCCTACCTGAAATGGAGCAAAACTGATTGTAGATTTGTGCTGTCATCTTGTCTTCACAGCATGGTGACTTTGTCCAGGGTGTATTTACCAGAATACAGAATACTCAACAGTGCAGAGATTAGAGTGAGTAAGCTAATCATACAACACATTCCATATGACACATATGACCCAGATGTGAAACAAAAAATATTGCCATTATGATCAGAGCAGTTTTAGGTGGAAAAGAAGATGGAAATTTAAAAATCTGTAAGATTGCCTAGGCAACATAAAAACCATAAAACGGCTTGCAGCAATTGGTGAGGAAAACCACAAATCACTATGCAAAATAAAAGATAAGTGTGTGGCATAATTATAGCCCATTATCCCATATGGTATTTATACATATTGTTTTTATTTGTAGGCATGCAAAAGAGAATAAATGTAAATATCTCCTTCTTTTTGATAAAAGAAGAAAAAAAAAGTTTTAGAATTGCCTTAAATTTATAAATAAATTTTCGTCATGAAGGATCCCTGACTGACAGGAGAACTGAAATGCAATATTCAAAATGCATCCTTCAAAATGCTACACTTCATATTTCTGGTAGCATTGTTCATTTATTTGAAACAAGAGCTTCTTAAAGCTCTGTCTGTCTTTTCTATGTTCAATAATTTTAACAATTTTGGAGCTCAACAGATAAAAATACCCAGGTAAAGCAGATTGCTCTTCTAGTCTCCGTAACTAAACTGAGGCCTAGAAAAATGTTTTTGCTTAAACTAATGGCATCTATTGGTGTGTCTTTGTGTAAAGACCTTCCTCTTTTGCAGAGGACAGGGTGGTTGCAAAACAGAGTTTTTGCTATATTCTCAGCAGAGCTGTTTAAAATTATGATTCTTTATGCACCTCCTCAAAGAGTGTTCCCTGCCATCTCTAGCATGTAGTCCTCTTCCCCTGAAGGTAATGCTGACCACAGTACTGAAAAGGAGAGTATTCTTGAGTGCCAGGTAGGGTGTTAGAGAAGGGCCTTCACACCCACACTCGCAACAGTGTTGTTGTTGGTGAAGATATTTATGAGGATTATGGCTAATGTCACTTGACAAGGTCAAAAGACTCTTCCTTGAGCAGTCACAATGGCTGCTGGATCTCCATTAGGGATTTATGTCTTTTTGCACAAGAAATAGTCCTGTGCACTTTTGAACGAGTGCGATTTTTCAGTTCATTTTGTCACTCTGCCATGGGCCCTGAAATCTAGTGATATTAAGCAGTGTTTCAGCAAAAACTGGTTGTGAGAGTGCCTCTCTTCTTTTCTGTTTTCTCTTTATTTTTCAATACTGTCAGCTCTCTCCTCTAAATTGCCAACCTGTGCTTTATGAGCGTCTCAAGTTTTGTTTTAAGCAGTATTAATACAGACAGGCTGTCAGCAGCCTCATTGTGTAAATACTCCATTGGTTCCCTGAGGGAGCCATCTTGCTTTGAGCTACTTAGCACTTGGTCTACTGGTTGGTGGCTGTAAGGAGGCTGGTGTCCCTGAGGAGCAAGGTTAAACAAAACCCCACAGCTTGTTTCGTCTTAGTTTTTCCCCTCCTGCCTTAATGAATGCAGAGTGCTTTTGTTGACGGCTGCTAAATGGATCCCTTATATAAAAAAGCAGCAGTTTCTATCATGGATGGCCATAAGGCCAAGTTTGACTGGGAGAAGGAGGACCACAGAAAGAGTTGTTCTGAATAGTGGCCCTTAGTTTGCATGTCAGAAGTATACAGCATCATCAGGCTTCAGTCATGTTGTGCCTTCTCAGCATCTCCCCCAGTTTAGCAACAAAGCAGAAGCAGCTGTCAGGATTGCCAAAAAAAATACATTGAAAAGGCAAACTGAACAGCTAAACACATGCAGACCGTGCTGCTGGACTGGAGCAGCACACCCACAGTAGGCGGGAGCAGCCTAGCGCTGCATTTCATGTCACACTGTTGTGCAAAGTTCTCTGTTGCCTGCAGCAAATGAACTCTCAAAGCCATAACAGTGGAGCAAGTGACAGGATGAATTAAAGAGCTGCAACAGCAAGGCAGTAGTGGAAGCACAGAAATGCTTATAGGGTATCAGAAGGGACATCCAATAAGGCTGCAGCCAGTATTTGAGGGTATAAAAAGATTGTTAGGATCTCTCTACAGCATTATGGTCATAAAGTGGCATCCATGTAGTGTTACATGGAAACCCTAGTGAGCTATCAGTCTCCTGGGATAGTTCAGGTCAATCTTTCTGCATGGGTGCTGTCAAAAATAAATCAAGCACTAACTCTGAGATCATCACATGAGAGATGTGATCCTTGGGAACTTCATCAGTGACCACCAGTAGGACAGAAGTATGTGGGAGAAATGCTGGGATATTCCTTAGGTGCTTCAGAAAGAGCAGGGTTGATAAAAACGATTTGATTTCCACTACCAAGTAGCAAATTTTGTCAGAGCGTTCTATATCCATGTCTAATTAAGAAAACATTAATTCTCATTTCAAAAAATCATGTAAGTGGATAAATATTTGTGTATGTATATATATGTATGTAAATATATGTCTCTCATATATGCATGAATAGATATATGGAATCATAAAATGGTTTGGATTAGAAGGGACCATTAAAGATCATCTAGTCCAGACTTCCCTTGTAATGAACAGAGACACCTTTCACTAGTCTGGGTTCTTTAAACCTCAATCCAGCCTGGCCTTGAACACTTCCAGCGATGGAGTATCTGCAGTCTGTCTGGGCAACCTGTTCCTGTATCTCACCATCCTCACAGGAGAAAATTTCTTCCTCATATCCAATCAAAACCTACCATCTTTTAGCTGAAAACCATTACTCCTTGTCCTGTCACAGGACAGGTAAAAAGTCTACAGGACCTGATAAAAAGTCTTTCTCCATCGTTCATAAAGTCTCCTTTATATACTGAAAGATGGTAAGGCCTTCCTGAGCCTCTTTTCCTGGTTGAGCAGCCTCAACTTTTTCAGCCTGTCTTCATATGAGAGGTGCTCCAGCCCTCTGAGCATCTTCATGGCCCTCTGGACTCCAACAGGTCCATCTCCTCCTGTGCTGTGGACCCCAAAGCTGGATGCAGTGCTCCAGCTGGGGTCTCACCAAAGAGTAGTGGACCTGCTGGACACACTGCTTTTGATGAAGGCCAGGATACACAGTTGGCTTTCTGTGCTGCAAGTGCATGTTGCCAGCTCATATCTAATTTTTTGTGTTCACTATCCCCAAGTCTTTCTCCTCGGGGCTGCTCTCAATCCATTCTCAATCCATATGTGTTTGTGTATACGTAGGATATCTCAGGAAAAGCAAGAAAATGTGTTACAGTCTCTTCTTCTGATCCTTTCCTATAATCCATTGATTAATTGTTTGTTGGAAGGAAAATCAGAAACTGGAATTCTTCACTGGATGAGTGCCATGACCACCAAGCCACACAGTTATTTTCTTGTCATTAAATACAGGCTTTGTTGTACTGCATGTCTCGTAATGAGAACTTTGCACCTACTTTTGCACCAGACATTGTGTGATAACAAGAAATTTCCATTTTTCCTAAGAAAACATATTGAATATTTTTGAGGATATAGTTAATATTAGTATTTCTGTGTCATCTATGTTTTGATGTTCTGTTCAGTCTCAATAACAAGTGCTCCCCTTCTACCATACCCATAACATCAGTTCACAGAGCTGAATTTCGGATTTGGCAACAGTTAGGTAGGTAATTTTTCTGAAATTTCTAAAATAAAAGGGAAAAAAAAGCAGAAGAAAACAAAGTCCAGTATTCAGGGAGCTGCATTATAAGTAGGTCACTGCAAGACAATTTCTCTGGGGGAGGTCAAGCATCACTGACTGTGCTGGGATCTACTCAGAGCTGAGCACACAAATATCAAATCCATGGAGGCTTATGTTGAGATGGCATCAACCTCCAGGAAGGCACACTTTTCCTTTATACAAGAGAATCCTGTGCATGTGGGAGCCTGTGAGTATGATCTCAGGCATTTTTAAACATGCATAAGAACTTAAATTTTTTTTTTTGATTGTCAGAGGAACCAGTGTTAACTCCTGCTGGTGATAACCTCTCTGGAGTGTCTCAATCCCTTCCCTCCTCCTATTCCTATACAATTTATAATGCTCCCAGGCTACTTTTAGCCAGTTGCTGGAGTGAATTGCAGGAAATCAATTCAGGAAATAACCATTAACTGATTTGTTTTGCCTAAAACTCAGAAGGTTCAGTTCCACTATCATCGGTCAGGAGCAGTAGGAAAGAAGAAAAGGGGGCATAGGGCCTTGAGTATGTTATATGTGCTTTCTTTCAGTTCTCTAACAAAAAAAAAAAATACATTAAAAATGTATAAAAATTAGCTGAAAGTGAAAACAGAAGGGGTGTTTTTTCATTAAAATCAAAATCTAGAGGAATTGTTTCTAATGAAACAAAACATCCTACTCAAACCCAAAGGTAAAATGCTGCCATAGAACACACCTGTGCTGAAAGCAAAGCCACTGTCAAATTAGACTGAAATAAAATGGGATGAGGAAGAGATGGCACAGGTACCTCTACCTAAAAGCATTTGAAGAACAATATGACTGCAAGCCTGCAGGATACTTCAGAGCGGACTGAGAAGGATTTTCCCCCCTTTGCTTTCACACTGTTCTACTTTCTGCTTGCAAACTGGTGCCTAGCATGGAGTATAGAGCCCAGGCATTATGTGTCCCGAATTAATTCCCCATAAAGCAAGGGAGTTATTTACTAGCTCCCTTTCTTATTCAGTGTAAAAATAGTGGAACAGCTTTAACAGGAAGAAATTGCATATGTCCCATCTTCACATTGCTGAGTGGGAGTTCAGCTGTGCTGTTATTGGGACCAGGATGGATCTAAATGTAGCACTCTGGTCTTCCCGAGGAGCATCTAGTGAGCACGCGACATGCACAGCAGGGCCAGGCTCACTCAGTCGCTTCTGTGGGAGATATTCCATTTTTGCACCCTACTTAAACATGCAGTGAACCAGAGAGAGAAAGTGTGATGACCCAGGCTCAAATCCCTGCTTGCAATCGATCAAGTCGCTGAGTATATTTGCTGGTTCTCATCCATACTGTGCGCTGAAAGCAGGGCTAACGGTAAACAGATTGCTGTCAATGTAAATGTATACCTGATTTTCTTTTCATCTTAAACAATTTAGTAAGTTCATAAACAGTTCTGTGAAGGCCAGCATTGAAATTTGAAGTTCAGTAAAATATTTCTACACTAAAATTTTGAATCTCTTGTCTTGAGAATGTGATCCAGGCTTCCTAGGACTTCACAGATAAATTGCTGAATTTTCATGCAGAAACAGCATGAATAGCCATAAGCCCTTGTGCAGTATGGTCCAAGTGAGATGTCCCTGCCAATAACCTGCAGAAAGTAAGTCCAGGTTTTATTCTTAGAGAGAAAAACTGTGGGTTTTTAGGTGACGAAACTTATTACTCCTCCATTTCTATTGCTCTTCACCAACCTCCAGATCTAAACAAAGCAGTAATTCAAAGGTTCTATCCAACACAGTGACCTTGACCTGTGGTCTTATAGGCAAGCCAGAAAACTGATCAGGAATTTCAACCACTACTGTCAGGATTTTGCAATGTAATGGGGAAATCATTATCTAAATCTTGTATTGTATTCACTCCAGTACTAGCAGTAGGGTTTTGCTATATTCAGTCTGGAATTGGAGTGATGACACTGTGTTTTAGGGTGGTCACAGCCGTTATTTTTAAATTCCCGATAGTCATTAAATTCTATTTTAGAGAGAGCTATCTTTCATTCCTGTCTTTAAATATTTTATGTAGTTTTTTCAAAGTTTTAAGGGTCAACAGTTGAGTGTCAGCCCTCAAAATCATTCACAGGTCACTGTGTATTCGTAACACTTTTAGTTGAAAAATACATCAATGAACATACTGCAAATGTACCTGGAGACCATTTACCATGACCATGAGAGTCAGCAGTGATCACTGGAGCAGAAATTAGAAAGAAATCACACCAATAGCAAGGCCAGCATAGAGAACATATTTAGAAGAGAGTTTGATGCATCTTTTCCCATTTGAAAGTGATAGATATAGATCTAGTATAGATCCTTCTTCTAATCAAGTAACCATGATATTTTGAAACATCTGAGATTTGAATGCTGTTCAGAATCCCTGTGTGATACTGAAGACGGTAAATGAGTCACTTAAACACTGTCATTAAAAGATTTTAGGGGAAGGCTATATGGGTCATGCAGTTGTTCTTATGAGTTTTTAGGTTCACTGCTACATATCTGCTTGGGAAGAGGTAAAAGTGAAAAGTTGAACTGGAAATCTGATCCTCTATGTACTGTTCATTCTGCTAGTAAATACTGACTTCTCCCCCACCAGTAAACTGGTATGAAAAAGACAATTGAAAAGTAAAAATTAAATTGTGTGTTTCTTAGGTGAAGACACCACTGATAAAGTGTTGTGCTATTTCATGCATTCATTTTTGTTCTCATCTTTTCAGACTTATTCCTCAAATAATCTAAAGATGCAAACATTTGGGAAGGCAGTATTTTTTTCTTTCTTAATGATAAATTAAGGCCTGTCTCCAGTAGAAACATTGTATTTTTTCTTAGAAATACTGAGACTTCTTCATCTGTGAAAATGTGAAAAAATCTGCTGGATGGAAGCAATAACTAAATGCCTAGAACACAATCTTATTTGCTAAAAATGTAGGTACTTGAGTATTTGTGGTTGTTCCTCTCCAAGAAGTCTTAGGCTGTGGGACATTCTAGGGGTGCTCTGTCCAGGGCAAAGAGAAACTTCTTTCCGTGTCTGTCAGTGGGTAGAGTGTCAGCAGGGTTGATGGTCTGCTGGCTCCCACCGTGGGATCCTCTTTTGGACATGGTCACCTCTGGTGTCAGCAAGGTGCTCCAACCTGTCTCTGCTGAGTTTCCTGATGACTCTGACTGTGGGGTAGTTTCCAGACAGCTGTGAACCAGTTTGACATCACCGACTTGTATTCAGTTATATTAAGAATCATAGAACCACAGAATCATGGAATGGTTTGGGTTGGAAGGGTCTTTAAAGACCATCTAGTGCCAACCCTCCTGCCATGGGCTGGGACACTTTCCACCAGGCCAGGTTACTCAAAGCCCCATCCAACCTCACCTTGTAATGCATTAAGAATATATATATGTGCCTGTGTCTATAAGCTGTATAGGGTTTTAATTTGAAAATGTGGAAATTGTGAAAATTTACATCAAAATAAATCAATGCAGTCCATACTGGTTTCAGAAATAAGAAAAATAAAATGTACACCTGAACTCTTCTCAAGCTGACAGCATCCTGTTGGTGAGCTCACTTGACCAAGGGTCTCCTCTATGTGCTAAAAGAGGCAAAGGATTTTAAATGATCAGATTGTAAACAAAGAATGCTTTATATGGTAAATGCGAAGTAGAATAAATTTTTTAAAATAATAGGAGAGAAGTACCAGATTGAACAAGCTGTAAATTATTTATTCCCTTTGGACAACTAAACTACTCTGAAAGAGAAAAGCTTTTATAAGAATTGATTGTGTACTAGCACATTATGACTGGAGCAATACCACACCATACTAGTTCTTCGGGGTTTTTATTTCTGTAATATTTTTATGTAATAGCCAAAACAATAAATAAACCCCAGAAATTTCTTTGTACTCTTTGTGTGGTGGGATAATGGAGCACCCTTGTCAGGCAAGAAACTACACAGTCTGTCATTTATTCTTATTATTGGCTAATATAGTATCTGATGTGGGGATGTTAGTTCATGAGAAATCTAGACAGGAAATAACATGAAAGGCTCTTAATCCCCATTAAGAAGAATAACAGTGTCATGAGAAATACGAGGACGCTGTTCCATTACGGGTGTTAAATGGTGGGGAATGCACCATCCTAAGATGCTCTCACTAACATCCTTTCTATCTGCAGGTTTCCGTGAAAGTGCATTTATGACCCTCTGCACAGCATTTGTCATCATGAACATAACCTTTAGAAGGTTTCCCTAGTTAGCTCCTCTCTCCCCGCTTTCTAACACCTGGCCTGGGTCACAGTGCGTCTGGTCCTTAGCACTGCAGGCAGATGGAGGACACGGGAGATCTGTGTTTGCACACATCCAGTGCAAACACCATGAGGATTACAGCCCCCAGCTATAGGGAGAGGACAGCGACTGCATGGAGGAGCAAGTTGTGACCTTCTGCTTGGTTTTGTCACGGTCTCCGACTGCTCAGGAGGAGCTCCTGCTTTTGAGACCAGTAGTTTAAATATCACGGTTTGATCAGTAATTGCTGTGCAGGCGCTAACCCTAAATCAAAATCTATAAAATGACAGCCATAAACTTTGGAATACAGATTTTACTGCTGACCTCTTGGTGATATCATGGCCAATTAAAATTGTTAAGGTGTGTTCACTGTGCTCCCAGGAACCTGAAGTTCAGTTCTATTTCTAAAACATAATTTGCAAATGCTACTGCCCTGAATACTATATATGTGTAAGAGACTGAAAATGTCTGTAACCTCAGTATAATTAAGGAAAGTAGTTAAAATAGGACACTGGAATGCATAGCAATATATCACTATGAGCCCCTTTTTTCAGAATGTACTATTTCAAACAATAAATTTTAAAAAGCATTTATAAAAAATGACCTTTAATTTTTTAGAGATCAGTCAAATTTATATTTTCAATCTACCACATTTTAGATTCATTCTGCTATCTTATATATCTAAAAACTTGATTTCTTAATGGATCCTGATTGTTTTATAATTCTATATACATATTAATTTCTAAGAGTTTGAAACTCCAGTCTGTTATAAACTTTTGCCTCATTAGTGCCTGAAGAACATAAACTCTATATTGTTAGAACAAAAAAAGTTATTTATCATATTTTTAACAGGATCATTAAGTTAAATAAAAATCTGAAAATCTTTTGAAGAAACTATTAATGTTTTTTGTTGCTGTGGCAAGACAGGGTTGTGACTCTGCTAATAATTTGAAGTAATCCAAATTAAGAAGTGACATTTATGAGCTGTATTTGGCACAATACATAAAATTTTAGCTAAAGGTAGAACTACTGATTTACACTTTGGCTGGCAAATACTTTTTTATTGGTCTTAGTGGTTTCCACCCTAAGGATTTAATAACGTCTAACATTATTGGGTTAAGTTAAAAAATGGGAGGTTAATTTTTATAGACTAATCACTTCCACTTATCAAAGTTCACTCCTCTATAATAAGGAGAACACAGCATTTTTGTATACATTGCACTTTCCATTTCTAATAACTTATAGCATATTTTGTCAAGGTAGTACCAATATATTACATCTAGATAGCACAATGCATGGAGGGTCCTATGGGTCGGGGAGCAGTGTCCAGAAGTCCTATCAAAGCTGTCCATTGGAAATCCTACAAACAGGGCTGTATTTTCGGGCTGCTCTCCTCCCCAGGGCTTGTGCCTCTAGCTCTGGACTGCAGATAGGTGCACTTAGCAGCAGGTGTAGAAGAAGGAATTACAAGTGACCTAGCCCCTGATAAATCACAGTTGTTCTAATTACCAAAGGAGAAGAACATCCTTGCCCTTAAAGGGTTGCAGCTGTGACTAATAAAGGTAAGTGTGATAAAAGGGGTGGAGTTGGCTGGCTAGGGAGAGCTTGGAGGAGGTAGACTAGTCCAGGGGAAGAAGGAATAATCCAAAGAGACACAAAGAAGAACGAAACAAGAAAGAGAGTTGCTGCTGCTGTGAAAGATCTGCTGTGAGGTCAGTCTGGGTCTGATAGAGTCAGAGCCTGCTGTTGGAGCCTGCAGTCCTAGCTGAGCTAGGTAAAAGCCTGTGGTCAGAGGCAGCAAGGAAATACTTGCAGTCATATTCCAGCAGGAAATAGGCAGCAGTCAGAGTCTGGCAGAGAAGCCAATAGTAGGAGCTTGCTGTAGTCAGAGACAGAATGGCTAAGCTGTAAAGAAGAATAAACTGGGACCCTTTTCAGGTTGTGAAATGAGAGTCTGTGTCTTGGCTCATTTCTACCCCTAATGAAAGGTCTGCCGCAACACCTGAGACTAAGACAGGATATCTGAACGCAACCAATAAAGAAGGAATAATCTACCTATTTTCTGGGCGGCAGCACAAGGGAAAAGGAGAGCAAAGGCCTCCTCCTGCCTACAAACTCCCTTACCTAGATCTAGTGGTTTACAGGCACAAGAGTGATTCATTATATAGTCCACCTTGAACTGGGAGTTGATGGCATAATGATCTGCTAGCTTGATCATCTTCTTGAAAACATCATAAATAAAGATGAAGCTGAAGAAGGTGAAGTATTTCACCAGGAAACTGGCGTCAGCAGCCACAGGAATGAGACACTGGAAGGCTGACCAGAGGCGGACCTCCAGGTAGTCAAAATCATTTTCCCTGTAACACTTAGCTACTCCAAATTCACTTGCTCAAGCCACTAGGTACCCTGGCAAACTCCTTCAAGGCAAAGCTGTCTGAGGTGCTGCCTATTACTATCTTTCCCCTTCACTCCTTCTTCAGCAACAGGTCAGCAGTGAGAGCACTCACCTGGAAAAGAGAAAGCCCATTTTCAGTCTCTCCTTAGTCTGACAAGTTTTCAGTCCATGTTGTCTGTCTGATAGATGCTCTCAGCTTCTGCCAGCTACCACTCTTTCCCGAAGGGCAGATGTCTCTGCATCTGTCCCTGCTGGTTTATTTTTTTCTCTGTAATAATGGCTCTTCAGACTGCTGGCACTGTCTTCCTTAACCTTAGCAAAGCATCCTTGCCATGGAGGCCCTGGCTGAAAGGAAACACCATTCTCCTGAAGGTCATGTGTTTTGTGGTACCAGCCCTACGGTTTGTTACTAAAAGGCTCCTCATGGTGAGAGCAGCAGACTGGGAAGCTCATTGCAGGACTTTACCTCGGGGCATGGGGTGTGCACGTCTCCAGAGCCTGAATGAAAAGGTGTCTGAGCCACTTCAGTACAATCCTGGTGCTCATACTGGGTGATAACTAAGTCCCATTACAGACCCAGTCAGTATATTCCCAATTGGGGGGGATCCCTTTTCCCCAAGGCAAGGAATATGGAAATACTTGTGACTGTGGTGGGAGGAAGTAAGAAGCAAAGCAGCCCAATTTTGTTCATCTTGGCATATCCAGTAGTAAAAAAGGATGCAGTGTGTGCAGGGTCAGGGAACTTCAAGGTGCAGAAAGTTCTATCTAAAGATCCTAGGTTTCCATGTGATAGAGAGACTGAGGTGCCTGTGGCACACTGGATTGGGTCTAGGTGACAAACTGCTCTTTGTGGGTTGTTGATGGTTTGGGTTCTCTCTGTTTTTAATATGGGGACCTTCTTGGATCATTCAGTTGTCTGTTCCATTTGTATATTCTGATTTGTCCAGTCATTGTGCTTTGTTTTGGTCTATTACACTTTGTTAAGTTATGAATTTTTTATGGTTTTTTGTCTTACTGCTAGTAGGCTTAATGGTATGCTCAAAAAATCATTATATAATTGGACTTAAACTTAATTTTTTTGTTGTTTGAGTACTTCACAGTAATGAGTCTGTGTCTAATATAGTGAAATAAAGGTTAGAAAGAAAATACAAGTACTTGTTACTTTACAGAAGGGGGAAAAACCCCCAGCCTGAACTGTTGCAAACTTACCTGTCTAAAATAAAGGCATGACTAGTGCCTAAAACATCTGGCATAAAGGCTATAAAATCTTTATCAAGGGCACATGAAGGAGGCTGAAATTTTGCATTTAATCTGAACCTCCACAGATCCTTCAGAAGTGGCTGGCTTGTAATATAAAATTAATTAGCCATGACACAGGGGAGAAACAAGATGGACTGGAAACGGCTGCAAAGACTTTGGAACATGCCATGTAGCCTATGATGTAATTATTCAGGCATTGCAGTCAGGTAAGAGGGAGGATATTCAGGGAGGTGTAGGCATGGCAGAGGTTGCCAAGTGCAGGGTAGTCAGGGGAGAAAGGACTTGCACCACAGATGTTGTGACCATGCCTGGAGCTGATGGCAGGATGGGTTGTGCAGCTGGCAGAACCCACTCCTCTTGGTGAAGGGTTTGCTGTCCATCTCACCAGCCGCTGATTCACTTCTGGGTCTCATTGTACATTATATGATGGACTCCAAGAAGACCCAGATGTCCCAGTTTGTAAATTGTTGAGCATCTGAGCCTGAGTGTCTCCCATGCCGGTGTCCATTTCAAGGTCCCTGGGAAATAAAATGTACCTCAGGATGCCAGACCCTATTTACTCTAGCATAGTTGATATAAGAAGAAAAGATGGCACATGGCATCTGTGTCAGTTATGACCCGTGCTGAAGTCCCAGGGCATTGCCTCCTGTCTCTCAGCCCTCTGTAGTCTGGGTGAGGTATGCACCAGTAGGCAGTAGAGCACCCAGGACCACTGGTCCCACATGGTTCAGAAGGAATGTCATACTTTTGAAAGGGGATAGTAGGAGTTTTATGGCTCTGGACATATTTGTGCTATTTAATTTGTTTGGAAAAAGTTTGTGCAGATAATCTATCTGAAGTGCACATCTCATGATGGAATAGAGTCTTTTATGTCCATAATGCATGACCATTATATTACAGTAACAGGCAGGACAAGGAAATAACAAATGGGAAGATAAGGGATTAGTATAGTCTTTAAAAAATGTCTATTATTATTCAAAACTCTATAACTGTCATTGCTGAAGACAAACTATATTATAAAAACTCAGTGTAATATTACCTGAATTATGGAATCATGGCTTCTGGAGGCATAAATACCATCATTTTGGCATTTCTGCTATGGTGTCAGTACATAGTTCCACTTGTTCCATAGAATGTGGAAAAGCTAAATTAAAATTTCCTGACAACTTCTGATTCAGCAGTTTCTACAATAAGTAGAGGCCGTATCTACCTGAAAGCCTGTTTGAAATATGAAAGGAAAAAAAAAAAAAAGGAAGTGAAAAAGAGAGCATGAAAGAGAAGAGGAGAAAACAAAGAAAGAGACCAGACACATTAGGGAGGTCCAAGAGCACCTACTGGATGCTTCATCCCGTTGGCAGCCAGTCATTAGTGGGGTTCCCCATGGCTCAGTATGGGGGCCAGTCCTGTTTAATATTTTTATCCATGATCTGGAGAAAGGGACTGAGGGCACTCTGTCAGTTTGCAGATGACACCAAGTTGGGAGAGAGTGTTGATCTGCTGAAGGGCAGGAAGGCTCTGCAGAGGCCTCTGAACAGGCTGGATCCATGGGCTGAGGCCAAAAGTCTGAGGTTCAACAAGGTGAAGTGCTGGGTGCTGTCCTTGGGTCAAAAGAACCCCATGAAGTGCTACAGCTGGGAAGCTGCCCAGCTGCCTGGGGGTGCTGGCCCACAGCTGCTGAATGTGAGCCAGGGTGTGCCCAGGTGGCCAAGAAGGCCAATGGCATCCTGGCCTGGATCAGCAGCAGTGTGGCCAGCAGGACCAGGGCAGGGATTGTCCCCCTGGACTCGGCAGTGGTGAGGCCACACCTTGAGAACTCTGTTCCGCTTTTTGGGCCCGTCACTACAAGAAGCACATTGAGGTGCTGCAGCGTGTCCAGAGAAGGGCAACAGAGCTGGGGAAGGGTCTGGAGCACAACTTTTACAAGGAGCAGTTGAGGGAGCTGGGAGTGTTTAGCCTGGAGAAATGGAGGCTCAGGATGGGCCTTATCAATCTCTACAACCACCTGAAATGCTAGGTGGGGATTGGCCTCATCTCTGAGGTAACAAGTGACAGAATGAGAGGAAATGGCCTCAAATTGCACCAGGCAAGGTTTAGATGTGATATTAGGAAAAACTTCTTCACCAGAAGGGTTGTCAAGCAGTGGAACAGACTGCTCAGGAAAGTGGTTGAGTCACTATTCCTGAAGGTAAAGACATGTAGATGTGGAGCTTGGGGACATGGTTTAGTGATGGACTTGGCAGTTCCAGGTTAATGGTTTGAGTCAATGATCTTAAGGGCCTTTTTCAGCCTTAATGATTCTGTTATTCTATGAACACCAGACTGAATGAAATCTGAGGCCAGCAAACATGGTTAAAGCATAGTTATTATCCAGTTAACTCAAATTGACTTGAACACACGTGGAAAGGGTGTTCAGCTGACCTGGTTAATGAATAGTTAATGAATTGAAAGTCTTCCTTCTCATGGAGAGGAGAACTAGGTATGATTTTTACAGCTTAAATGCCTGAGCAAAATACATTAATTTCAGTGGCTTCTACTCAATTTGTGTAAATTATTTGGATTACTTAGATTAATCAATAAAGTTAATTTCCTGTCTTCTCTGCCCATCTTCTAAACAGACCAGAACACATAGAGGAGAGGTAGAATTCCTCAGCTCCACAGCAATACAGAGTGTCAGTTTGTATGTTGGCACCTGCAGACAGATGCCACTGGAAGGCAGCAGATTTACAAGTGGGACATTAAGACCCAATGTCAGGTCAGGGACCTGCATGGCTGGTGAGGGAGGCAGCTTGCAGCTTACAAAGACTTTGGGCACACATGCTCCAGAAAAGACAGGTAGACTGTGATATTCAGGGAATCTTTTGAGCCTTTTTTACATAGAGATGCTTTGCGTTTGTTTGCCAAAGCAAACTTCTGCTTATAGCCTCTTCCCTCTGCATGGAAAGCTAAATCACTAAGGATCCCAGTAAGCTTCCTTTTCCATCAAATTCTGAAGAAATATTTATAACTGGTATTTTAATATTATCTTGTGTACATGCAGCAAATTTTTAAAACTACTGTTATTCACAGTATTTATTTAATATGTGCGTACCTTGCAATGTCATATGGATTTCCTGGGGTTTGCATTAACTGTGACCATTAAATTGGTAAGCCAGCTTGTCCTACATTGTGCTAGGGATTGATTTTCTTAACTTTTTGAAGTTATTGCCCAAATCTTTCCACACAAAGAACCAACTCATTCCCTCTTTTCCGCTGTGGTTTGTAAAGATGGGATTCAACTGATCAGATTTCACTGCTGACATCTGAGCTAATTGCCTAGACTGTCCTTGCTGTCATAGGAGAGAAAGGGGCCTCATCGGTCTCAGTTCACTTAAGGCAGACATTTAAGACAGACCAGATGAGTGACACATTCTCAGTGCACGTTTCTCTCTGGTGATTCATGTGAATCAAGATGATGTGAGTGTGGATGTTTCAATGTAAGTGAGCCTTTACCACCTGTGAGTGACATCTGCAGGGGAGGGATGATCCCCCTTTAGCAAGGATTGCAGGTATAAGGGACCTTACTGAACAAAACAGGTTCACTATATTTCCCACTATATTTCTTAGAAACACTTTGTCTCCAGAAGAAGCATGCATTTCAGAATGATTCTTACATGCTGGGCTTATTTTGGATTGGTTTGGGTTTTGAGGAGGGAGGTGTTTTGCTTTTGTTCTTGTTCTTCCCTTGAAATGCTGAACTGTGGTTTGTTCAGCCAGAGTTTCTTGTGTGTCTGTTGCACAAATGTACATGTGAAAAGCACGGTAATCCTTGAAATCATGGCATTGACTTACATTGCTTTTTAAAGACCCTTTAGGAGATTCCTAGAATCAGCTTGGGACCAGAAAGAAATAGTACTGTGAATATTCACATTTTATCACAAGATGTCATTCAGTGGAGTAACATCTGCTGCTTCCTTAATGTGCTGTTTTTTCCAGGAAACCGGATCAGTAACAGTTAAGTTTTATCTTGAATTTGTGCTGATAGTGTGATTCTTTGGATGAGAAGGGGAGAGTTTATCTGAATAGCCAGGAGCAGTGAAGAGCTCTTCAGTTTCTGGAGGTATTATGAAAAAGTTAAGCAGCCTTTACATTGCTGCTAACTAAAAGAAAACTAGCACCAACCATATCAAAGAAAGAGTCAAAATAAGCCCTACCTCTGGGTGGCCAGTTGAGTGGATCCAAGAACAGATTTCATCGTTGCTAAATAGCTCAGACACTTGCCATGGGTTTTGCAGTCTGGGTATACAAGAGCAAAATTCTGCCTTTTGATGTGCTGCTGGTAAGCAAGGCCAGATCCTTTATGACCTACTTTTTATTATTTGGTAAAACAATATATATTATTCAGCAGGCTTCCCAATTAATTGATTTTCTGCTGTTTGGGATGTAAGAATTCAAGCTGATAACATAGATGGTGTTCATGATGGTAACACAGGCAGATAATGCTAGAAGGGAAGATTCAGGGATTTTTGGCTTTTAACCGATGCAGCGAAGTGTGTTCATTTGTTCATTAGAAGTGCATTTAAATTGGCTTAACCATATGTTCATTTAGCTCTTCATAATACTTTAATACTGGCAGGAGTGAAGCCTCCCAAAGAACAATTCCCTTACGCTTCCAAACATGATGTTAAACAGATCTGCTTTAATATTCTTTCACTGCATAAAGCAAATGTATAAAACAAACTCATTTATCAAATGAAAAGAATACAAACACTGAAATACAATTACTTTTCTGATGGCTGTTGAACAGGTGCTATATTGTAATGTATGATAAAATACCAAACAGATTCATTATGATTATTGCTCACCATTACAATAAAGGTAACCTTCTTTAGAATCTGATCCTTCAAGCATTTGTATACCTGCCTAACTTTGCAGATGACTTCAAAGCAACTGGTCCCAAGGGCATGTTTTCAGGATTGAGAATTTAATGCCTGGACTCTTAAATAATACATCACTTAAAGTGTAAGAAAGTGGATGAGTTAATTATTTAGCTTGTTTTTCCTGTGGAAAACAGTTGCCAGCAAGTAGAACAGATAGGTAAGAAGAGTCACAACCTGTAGAGATTTCTTAAATACAGAGCAAAACAGGGAGCATTATGTTGTCATTTGCATACATTCCTAGAAGTTACAGAGAAACTCAGCTCTCACAAATCAGAAATTGTGAATTAATTCAGCAGATTTGTCAAACAACATGATTTAAAAATAACTGATGGGTATAGCATACGTCAAAACAAGCTAGGCAAGGCAGCTTCACTGCCTGCCTGTGCTCCTTCTTCTGTGGGAGTCAGCAGAGACTTGCTACCAGCCTTGCTAAGGAGGGAGGTTTGCCTCCCATTGCTGGGAGAGGGCAATCTCCCTGGAGCCTGGCTGCACCCTTACCTCACCCCACCCACCATCCCTCAGCCACTGTCCCAGGGCACATCTGTGGAGCTCTGCCCAGCAGTGGCCCTTTTGTCCCCTTGCTAGCAGGATTTCTGTTCTCTTTTGAGTCAATTGCCTTCCCTGTCCGATGTGTTATGGCTCAGAAACATTCTGCTTCTTCAAAGCTTTGCAACAACAAAAATTTGACAATCTGTTGGTGTTAAGCCAGGTTTATATCAAAGCACAGAAGTGAAGTAATACTGCATATAGTGGCTGTGGGACTGATTTTTCCTTTCAGAGGTGTGGTTGATTTGCCATCTTCCCCAGACATATGGAAGATCTTCAAAGAACAGCATTACAGAAGAGGAAGAGTTTTATTGCTGTCCAGTTCCTGAGCCAAAACAGCATACCAGGCCAGAGGAAGCATACCCTGTGTCATATACAAACCAGTGGGAAGTAAAAAAATGAGGAAAGAAAGAAATTTATACTAAAATATATTTATACTGAATATATAGTCTGATATCTGAAACATATTTGTATATCATACATGACTATTGCTGGAACATGGGAAATATGGTATCTCTACTGTTTGTTTCTGGCTACCGTTGGAAAATTAATGGTTTTCTGGAGCAAATAAATCACCACTTGGCAGCTGTTACTGGCAGGACAGAGAGTAAAACACACATATGCTGTGCACAATATTTGTCTCCTTTTCTTTCTTATGAATGTGAATGAAATAAAGTACCGGTAGGTGTTTCCAACCAGCATTAAGCTGTTCTTTGTTAATCCTGTTAAACAGGATGAATACATAAAGATTGGCTGTAGTTGGTTTTCTTTAGTGCCCAGCTCTGCTTCATTCAACAAGTTGAAGTCATATGCACCTGGGCAGATTCAGACACATTAACAGTTTTCTTGAAGCATGTTTCACCAAGAAGGGTCTGGATGAGTACCTGGGATGGACCCTAAAGCTGGCAGATCCTTGTCATTGAAGTGTAAAGCACCTTTTCCCCTCCTGAATTCTGTCTGGATTCATTTGTTGTCTGCTAGTCATCTCTGCTTGGCAAGGGCGGGTCACCTGTGTGCCAGTGAAGTTTGCCACTTGGTAGCCAAAAGCAGTAGCTGTTTTCATTGGCTTTCATTAAGGCTCTGTCAGTGTAAAAGCCTACACAGCAAGTTAGGATTTTTAGCCTCTTTTACCGAAGAGAGGAATAAAACATAGAGTTATCTGGTGAGCAGCTCCCAGGATTTTCTCTTAGGTCTCTGAGATGAATAGTGTATGTCCCATGGCTCTAAGTGGTCATCTGAGGAGCTATGTGGGGATGTGTAGCCCTGATGTCATCAGAAGGAACTTGGATGTCAGTTCTCCTTGCCCTGACCTGTCCATGGCATGCCTGTGCAAAACTGTAGGATATGTAAGGGCTGCCTTGCTTTGACCTTAGGCAGCAGGGCTGGAAGGACTCAAGAAGGCCATAGGAACTATCTTGCAAGACTGAGGTACAGTGGTACTTCTCAAATATCAATTGATGTGTCAAATCAATTTTTTTTTCATGCAGATTAAAAAACATGGCCCTGGACTGTGTCAATGTATTTCTTTCAACAGAAGTTTACATACTTAAAACAAAAGGAAACTTGCTTGTTTATTAAGTTCTGTCACCTTTTGTTAGCTCTCTTTTCTTCATGCCCTTCAGTTTCCTTGCATTAACCACCTAACACAATCCTTTTTCTTTTATTTAGCTAGCTGTGCTTTTGTAGTCCTTCAGACTTTGAAAAGCCTCTGTGTCTAACCTCTTTCTTTCATAAGGAAGTACCTCTGCCACTTAGACTTCTGCAGCCATTCATGCTGAAGTTTCATAAAGTTCCCTTTCCTTGTTTCTCTGTCTCCCTGTGTGCCAGTGTCTCCCCTGTAGCTGCAGTACCTTAGATAAGGATTCCTCAGAATTCTTGCTCTTCAAGGGAGAGCGGGGGGCACTGCCTTGTGAATTTTATAGAATTAGTATGCTGCCGATGTGAAATCAAGCCCTTTACTTTTCTGAGCAACCCTGTGCTTTCTGGCTGCCTCAAAGGTGGTAGCCTCTTCAGCTGCTCTTCCATGGGTTTCTTACAGGCCCACTGAGGAGTCATAAACCTGGATTTTAAGAAAAAAAAAATACACAGAGAGATTTTTTCCAGTGTCGTCACTTCATTTAGCCTCATGCAACCATTTAAAACTGCTAAAAGTTTAAAACTATCAGTGTGTCCCGGTTTTATTGGGCTTGGGTTTTTGGGGACATTTGGTTGGGATTTTGGTGAGTTGTTTTAGTTTTTGGGGGGTTTTTTTTGTTTGGTTTTTTGGTTTTTGTTTGTCTGTCTGGGTTGGTGTTGGTTTTTTTGTTTGGTTGCGGGGGTTTTGTTTTTGTTTTGTTTTGTATTTTTTTTCTTGTTTGGTTTGGTTTTGGGGATTTTTGGTTTTGTTTTTTTTTTAATTTAGGATGTCTTTCTTATCACTGATACTCTGCATAGGATCCATTTCCCTTCACTTACAATGTTTAAAGTTTGTATGTCCAAGACTACTTTGGACTCTTTTCATAGTCAAAAGACCAAAACAGGTGCCTCCAAAAGGTGATTCATCTGCTCTTTCTTAGGCAAAGACCGTGGAAGAGGAATCACTTGCAGAAAGTGTCTGATTCCTTCCATGGACTGTGAGCAGAGCAGAGAGTGACTAGCCATGACCAGAGATGTCTAGTTTCTAAAAACTTTAATTTAGATGGATAGCATCCACCTATTACCCAGGTGTCATATAAAGAAAGTGCTACACACCTTCTCTGTCATTTTAACTCAATGCCATTGCATTTCTTTTCTTTTTCTTTGCATATATAGCTTTGCAAAAGTAGACTCATAGTTTCTCGCAAAGACAGCCATTCCTTATGTCTTAGACAAATCTTGTGTTTGTCCAAATAGTCTCTTACCACCTTAAATTCACATCATAATCACAATGTAGCAGGCTCTGCGTGACTTTTGCACTGTAATTTTTATAATATCCTTGTGACTTCTTGAAGTAGCTATTATCCTGCTTGCAATTAAAGCTGCATAAAGTCACTTCAGAGCATTCTCATTACTTATCAACTTGAATATATTGGCTGTTACCACATGTCTTTTATTTTTTTAAAGCAGAATGCATCAGTACAACTGTGATTCAGATTCGTTGCAAATATAAAGGCTCTTCTCCCTTTTCTTTTCCTATCATGTATTTCCTATCTTGTGGTTATATTCTACTTTATATACAGTAATGCTCATCCTAATTCACCAAGCTACATTCAGAATTGCAAACAAGGCATTGTGCCTCAATTGTGGAAAGTCATATTTTGTCCTCCTTTTTAATACTCAAAGCAGCATAAATAGAATCCCGATTTTTCAGCTCAATGCCAGCAGTCTAAATATGTTCCCATTGTTCTCAAAATCTTCATATGGATAGTATTTCTTCATGATAACATTTATTTATCAAAGTTTATGCTGCTTTGACTTCTTATAAAATAACAGCAAAGATAAATGAATCTATTGACCCCAAGAGCAGTTTATTTATCCCTTTAGTCACACTTCAGTGGCAAAATCAATACTCTTCTGAAATATCTGATATTACAGTGGTTCCAGTAAATACTGACATTCCTGAGCTATGTGAAGGGGGAACAAAAATTTATTATCAACTTAGATTTTTAGTACCTTTATTGATTTTTCTGCGGATGCTTGAATTTTTATTTATCTGTTGCTAAGTAAGTGACTTTTGTTTCAAAAAAACCCCAAAACCTGCAAAGCAAACCCAAAAAGCCTTAAGTTTAAATGCTGTAAAAAGCAAAAGGGAAAAAACCCACACATCTAACACTGTCAGTGACAACAATTTTTGCAGAAGAGTGTATCTGGTTTTAAATGATGCATAGCACATCACTGTGTGTTCTTTTTCATGCCATCTCTGCATTTGAAAGAGCATAACATGTAATTTTTTTTATACTGATACTGTTGACATCCACTTTGTGTGACAGCAAAGATGTTTCTGAGTCATGCATTGCTACCAATTATTTTGATACAAGGGTGAAAGATACGAATGACCTGAAAGAAAATAAAATAGTACACAACAGGTTACATATTTCATCCAATAAACTGATCTAATTCCTGTAAGCATTAACAGGATTTATGCGCATGTAAGGAAGAAAATTTTCTCTCTCTTACCATGGAAGCTTTTAGAATATAAAAATTGGATCCAAAAGGTAGGATTTGAGGGAGTTCCTGAGGGCAATGTAGAGTTTCCAGTCTGGGGAATCTCACTGAAACAGTGTTTGGACTGTATAGCAGAGAACAACTCATTTTCTCAGTTGTCCTAAACTGAGAGGAACCCACTGTATCAGAATTTGGAAGAGAGGTTTGACTAAGCCAGTTTGGGGCAGACATGGTTGGGAAAGCTTAAATTTAGCAGTCACCAAGAAGTGCAGGTTCATCCTAGGTGGACACAAGGGGACAGGAGGAGGCCATCAGGGGTCTATAGCAGCCTTGCCATACCATGCTTATGTGCTCTGAGTTGTGGCATAGTTGTCCCAAGATTTGTCGAAGTTGGACTAACAGACACTACATTGCTTGGAAGAGTCCACGTGACTCTGCTGTCCCTTTGGAGCATAAGGAGGATAAGTGGAATGAAGGGGATAAGTGGAAAAATCAAGGTATAAATCAGCTTTCCCACTGTTTTGTGTCCTGGCCAAAGGCTGAGTGTCGCCCATGTTACTCGCCTGGGCAGAAAAAATTGAATGTAAATTTGAAATGTGTGTAGAGAGGGTGCCTGCATCTGCATGTATATATAAAAGAGCAGAGCTCCTTAGGGAAGTTACCTTGGAAGAAGAATGACCTTTTCAGTAGCAGAATATTTGAGACCTGAAAAATTTTGTAGAAACTGGCAGAAAAGCAAGCTATAGTTTGAAGTTTGAAAAGTTACTATTTCCTGCCAGTTCCTTTTCTTGCTGGGATAAATGTGCTCATTTCTGAACTGCCTTGATGTTCTTGAAGCGCATCTAGATTTAAATCTTGAATATGCTTCACCAAAATTCACCCAAAAAATAACTGATAGCAAGTGCTTCAACTTGGTTTGTCAGCCCTTCAGCTGTCACTCTGTTCAGTCCTTACCTCAACAAGTCTGTCCTGCTTTCCATTGGCATAGCTCAGAAACACAATCTGCCACCAGCGAGAACTAATGGTGTCTGTTTATGGTTCCTTGATGGAAGTGTAGTTCTCTCCAACACTCCTATTAAGAGCAAAAATGAAAAGGCTCAGTGGTCCTGTGCATATTGGGATGTAGGCCAAAAGGTGTGGAAACTCAGCACAAGCTCTGGCGATATGTTGGTAGGTACTGTGGTGAGACTCAGTAAAGCAGAGGTCTTTTGTGAATAAAATTCTCTCCAAGGGCTTTTCACTGTTTCCTGGTACTGAAGTATTCAACAAGGACATCTAATATTAAAAAAAACCCCAACCTTTTGTATGGTTTTTTCATTCTTTTCTAGCTACATCCCCTGTTAATCATGAAATCATCCAGAGAGAACTATCTCACTGAACATTTCCTCCTCCTTTAGACTTGCCAAAAGATTAATTTTCTCCACAGAAAGAGAATTCCATAGCTTCATTCCATCTGTGTAAACCAGAAAATCACTTCCCTTCAAAAGACAGTGTAATTAAAATACATTTTCAGAATTTGTATGAAAACCAGAAAAGTTTTAAGTAAAAGTTCTGATCCAGATGAAAACTAAAATACGTGTGTGGTTTTAAACTTAATCATTGCATAAACTTCATGTAGACAACAGGTTAATCATGACCTTCACTTCTGTGCATAGTCAGGGATATATAATATTGAAACAAACAAAAATACCCCAACAAAACCACCAGCCTATTTCAAGCTGTAAAGCTAAAAGAGAACTGACTCACTGAAGAAAGATCTGGGAGCAGATAACTTTCCGGAAGTTTCAAAAACATCGAGACAGTGATTGTAATGTCCTGGAGCTAGAAACAGGAGAGTACATGAGGCCAGTCTACAAGTATTTTTATGCTGAATCTAATATTGAGAAAAAACTTGCCAGAGGACAAAAGAGAGAAAATAGACTGAAAAATGTTCAGAACGGCTTTTACGTGATGGAGATTTTCTCTCCAAATGTTGCAGTGCTCTTTCCCAGAGGCCTTTCCTGCTGTGCTGCTCCTCCAAAGAACTGATAAGTTCTGTCTTATTTGCTTGTCTTATATCTCTAATGTCATAGTTATAAATCTGCTGAGAATGAAATATATTTTGAAATTTTTAAAGTACCACCAGAAATTACTGCATACATTGGCAGATCTAGAGTAAATTTTCTGACAGCAACATTTCTCACAGTTTCTCTTAAGTCTTGTTTCGCAAAGTTCATGCCTATAAACTGAGTATTGATTGCTTAATTCCCCAAAACAAAAAGAAAAATCTATTTACTAATGGATTCAAAATTGGCTGAAATTTTGAAACTTGATGCTATTTATAAATGAATGGATATCTCACTTTCAGTTAAGATCACAATGTCTGACTAAGCAGAACCACATCATAATTATTAACTGTAAGACTACTCGGTTTTACTTCTAAATAGCCCTGGACACAAAATTATTTTGAAGCTGGCTGAGTGAAGAATGTTCCCCTTGCAGTTTAGCGTGTCAGGTGCTGAAAGGTTGTACTAGACCAAGTTGTTGTGTACGCAATTCTCAGTTAAATATAGGAAATAAAAGGATGTTAACAGATGTATGGGGAGGGAGACTTAGAAGTCTCTGCATGCTTTTAATTTCTACCCCACTCCCTCTGTGGCAAGTGCCAGCATATGTGTTTGGAGCACCAGCAAGAGTTCCTGCCATATGCCAGCCCATTTCAGTGGTTCTGCCTGTATGTGTTTGCATGTGTATTCATATGCATATATGCATACAGGTGCAAATGACATAAGGTCAGTGTTCAGTGCCAGATACAAAAAGCAGTCAGTGTGGAGGAGGGGTAGAATCATAACTTTGACTGCTTTGAACTCAAATTAAATGTGAAAATGAGTAGTTACTTGAAATGGATTTGTCAAAATAGCCAAAGGGAGTTTTGACCTCATCACTCGTATATGAATGGCTTATGGACAACTAAATCCCTGGGCTCCTTTAAAATCCCAAATCTAAAGGATATTTTTTAGAGCTAGCAACAAGACTCAGTGCCACTGACACACTTCTGAGAAATAGGCATCATGAACCTTCAATCTGATTAGTTACACAGGTACTTGTGAAATTGCTTTATACCAAAGTCTTAAAAAAATTTACAGGGTATATTCCAGTGCTCAGAGAAATCATCACTGTAAGAAATACATGGTGCCAATGGGAAAAAACAAGTCAATATCCCCCTGCCTTCTTATCTAGCCAATCTGCCTATCCAAGTATTTTCTTTAAATTTAATATAAATTTAAAAGGTTTAAGGGCATGCAGTTGTATCATCATTTTTAAGGCAGCCAAATTAATTCTTTCATGCAGTGCTTGAACTTAATGGAGATTGACTGTCCTGTTTTCCTATTGTAATGATGTGTACCAACTCGAAAATGAAGATGTTGGAGGATAAAAAATAGTGCTGTGACTGCTATTGATTAGCTGTCTTGTTTGCTTCATTGTTCAGGCTCTGTTGGCCTCTTGGGCAGAAGGACACCCAAGTATAACATCCCTGACATTTTCCTGAAAAGATGCATGCCTTAAAAGTGACAGCCTTACTTAAAAAATACAGTTTTGATGTATAAATGCGGTAGTTTTACCTGAAAGGATTCTGATGGATTAGAGCAGACAAAGAGAAAGATTTCTGAAATGTAAGTCAGGTCAGCCTTGTATTGAGAATAGATTTAATAGCAAGTGTCTTACATGATGATGACACCTCTAGTGTCTCTGCATTTCCTTGTATGTGGGAACGAGCAAGAAAAGTGGAGTTTATCTTCAAAGACAGAGCGATTAGGTTATTCTGACTAATGTGCTCAAGTTTCATTAAAGGCTTTGAGTGGTCATGAATTCTAGAAGACTTGACTGTGTGTGCTGAAGAAGAAAAGTAGCCCTTGAACTGGCACATAATTTTATCAAAAATACTGCCTGTATTTTTAAAAGTCTCTGTATAGATTGTTTTTTACAGCCTTCAGGCAGTGTGCTATTTGGTACCATTTTGTTTATTCTCTTGCCTGTTTTTCATGCAAAATATTTAGTACAAGAGTCACGTAATTAAATTTGTAAAAACAATCATTCTTAATTGCATACATATGAATTTAATGCCACATGAGTGTGTATATTCAGATATGGCTCTTGCTTATACAGAAAAACAACTCATAATTTACTTAACTCTCTGTCAAGGTATTTAAAGGAGTCAAGTACACTAAGTGATTTCATGCATCACCTTTAATGAAATGCATGAACATATGAGCATGACTGTAGGACTGGGTTGCAGCCAAAGTTAGAAAAGCCTCTGCTTTTATCAGTGTTATGTTACAAAGGGCCAGATTCTGCCATGTGTATTGTCATGTCTGGGAGAAAATGGATTTTGCCAGGGAATGACCTGTCGTTCAACAGGGGTGGAGATATTAGAGACTCAGTTTGCTAATGGCTCTGTGGCAAAACTATGCTTTTTATTAAATCATATAACTACTTTGCAAAAACCTGGGCAATCAGGCAGTAAGTGGAAATCAGCCAGGAAAAAAATGAGGTTTCTGGTGGGCTTCAGCTGGAGGTATTGCAGCACCAATCTGACTCTTCCCTTCCTCTCATCTTGTGCACCTGAGAGCAAGCCAGGATGCTGCTTCTCTTTGATTCATGCTTTATGAGGGTCCTGCCTTCACAGAGCACATCTAGCCCTGTCAGTTTCTTGGCTTGGTGTGTCTCATCTCCTGGTTCATGGCAAGGTATTTTCATTCTGCTCTTGCTTTGCAAACACCCCTCATAAAGACCACTGGCAACTCAGCCCATTTCTTATCTACCAGATCAAAGTTACATTTCTTCTTTTCCCCCTCAAAGCTGCTGAGAAGCTTGTTCCTGTCCTCTTCTTCACTCGTCCTCAGTGAGCTCAGTTCCCTGCTCCAGTGGGGACACTGTGTCTCCTGCCCTTCTACCTGTCACTGTGGACAATGGAGCTCTGATGAAATGACCCTCAAGGTCACACTTCTTTCCTTATTCAGAATCTCCAGGGAATTCACCTACTCTGCAGCATCCACTGAGATGTTTATTTATTAAAAGTAAACTCTAGAAAGGCTGACAAGTCCAAGCCAGTCCTCAGCCCACTCAGTCCTCTCGTATCTTTTGTTCCTCTCTGTGCATGGTGTTCCTTGAGTCCATTTCAATGGCAAAATATTTTGGGGACAGAACCTGCTTCTTGCCTTCTGCTTACTTATCTGTTTTTGAATGAAATTACTTGAAAATGAAGTCTCAAAATTAAGCTGCTCTTCAGAACTGAGGAGCAGCTCAATTTTGGCAATGGCAATCTTGATGATAATCTTAATTTTCTTCCCATGCGCTGTGATTTGATGTTTCATTATATGGTCCTGAACTATCTTTCAAATAATACAGCATATTTTTTTGGCTGAACTAAGAATCATTAGACACATATTTGCAGTATCTTATAAGCATTACCATGCATATATATGCATTCATACAATTACTTGACATATGGAAAATCTTCAATAAAGTGTAGATACAGTGAAAATGGCATGTATAGACAGAAAGCATATTAAAATGATTTCAGGGAATATATTATCAGGTGTAATTTATCACTGAATTAACTACATGCATGTTACTTGAAGCAGAATCCATGTTTTTAATTCTGTGAGCACTCATTTCAAAACATACAAGTATAGGATGGAAAAGTGAGGTGAGTACAATGTCAACTGTAGTAAAGAAAAAAGGGTCGTCTGACATATTCAATGTTCATTTGCATCTTTCAGCACTCTCCAAATCTATTTATTCTTCAGCATTCACATTTTACCCATTCTTGATGGGTTTTGTTTCTAACTCCTTTGTGCTGCACAAGGATATTCGGAGGAGGTTTATGACTTCCGGGACAGCAAAAGCTGCTAAATGCACTGTATAAAGGATTTTTTTTTCTTCTCACTCATTCTCTTTTCTGCCCAATTCCCTTTGTAATAATCATTTTTGGAGTCTGTACAATCTAGAAAACCCTCAAGTGAAATGAAGGAGCCATAGCTAGTGCTGCTAGAGTCAGACTTACAAACAGCTCCCATGTAACAAGCAGCAGCACATGAAACCAGCCAAGGAACAGGACACATGAGCTCAGGGGAGATGGAAGCATTTTCCACAGATAAGTTTAATTCTGCTACTTCCTTTGTGTTTTGATCTATTTCCCTTCCATCATTGTTGTTAACATTGTAATCATTGCGAGCAAGATGAACCCTGCATAACAGTCCACTCTTTGTCAGGAACATACCTGGGCCCCAAATGACAACACTTATTTTAGGGTCTGTTTTAAAGGGCTGCAGGTGCCAAGGAAGAGCAGAGGTTGTAAGTTCTGGTCAGCACCAATGGCTAGCTTCCATGTAGCCTTTCCATTTCCATCTGCTGCAGGAAGCTTTGAGGCTTCCGTGATTCTGAAGAAAGCCAGGATCTTTGGGAGCAAGCCTCAAGGGCAGATCAGTTCTATTAACTTTTCTTTTGTTGCTGTTTCTGTTAGATTTTATAAATCAAATTAACACTGATGAAAAGAAAAGAAAAGAAAAGAAAAGAAAAGAAAAGAAAAGAAAAGAAAAGAAAAGAAAAGAAAAGAAAAGAAAAAAGAAAAGAAAAGAAAAGAAAAGAAAAGAAAAGAAAAGAAAAGAAAAGAAAAGAAAAGAAAAGAAAAGAAAAAAGAAAAGAAAAGAAGAAAGAAAAGCAAACAAAAAAGCTGTTACATCCTGTTCTTTTCTAACTATGCCATTAAAATTGTGGCATTGTGGATGAGCTTTAGAATAGTGAATCTACAGTATTCTTATAATACCATAACGAAATGCACTGTTTTCTGGCTGATAGAGAGTCAGAGTAAAGAGTTTTTATTTTTTTATTTTCTCTTTTCTGGCTTTTTGGGTGTACTGAAGTCTAGCAGGAAGATTTTTCTGGACTCTCTGTAGCTTTGTGCTTCAGTTTTGGACAGCTGGCTGGAAAAACTCTAATTTGACACAGTATATAGGATCCAAGGATCGGTGTTTTGACTGTAGCGTAAAAACATTAGGTAATAAGAGGTACTTAAATACATCAGTGAAAAGGGTAGTTAGTAAAAATACAGGTAGTGTACCTAGGTGTATCATATGTGCACAAGGATGTGAAAGGCAGGCTTTTCATCTAGTAGATAGTCTTGAGTTTGAAGATTAGTTGGGCAAAGTATAACCTCAGATAGCTGCTGCATCATGCGACTCTTTGTGACATGTTGAGTATGTTTGAAGTATCTTCAAATATATTTTCAGCTTCAGCAGCTTATTCTGCAGGCATAAAGTCTTTACTTAATTTGTAAATTACTGTCTTCATTTGTAAATTACTATACTGTATGCATTTATTTTAATCAATCACTGCAGTTGTGAATGCCAGTCTGATTTCTGAATCAGCACTCAAAGATAAATGATAGATGGTTTGTTAAGCTCTCTCAGCTAAGGTTCATGATGCTAATCTTCTTAAGTGATAATATTTCATGCCATAATACTGATCTTTTTTTATTCTTCTTTCTGCTTAGTGGAGTTTAACCTAATTACATGTGGTCTCTCTAACAGTTGCAGTATGGAACCTTCACTGAACTTTAAAAAATCACCATTTTACCTTTTTCAGAAGAAACTCTACAAAAGGTCACCTGTCATCAAAGATATTCTAGCTAAAAGTTGTAACGCTTAACCCCGTGTCTAAGCTCTCTTAACTCAATTACACCAATCCATCACTCAGCTCTCTTTGGGTTTGCAATAAAAGGAGTGTTGGTCTAGGGCCATTTTTGGATCCCTGGCAGCAAGACACCATACATGTACTTACCTCATTCACAGCTGGATAGTTTCATTGTAACCCCTCGTGTCTCGCTCCAACATTTCAACCTCGTAAAAGCATAATGTCACTGAATACTGAGATTTGATGTAATTTATTCTGAAGATTGTGGGTTTTAAGTCTTACCTATGCAGTTTAATAACAGCATTCTTGTCATCAGGGAAACTTTGCTCTCTCAATATTTTCATCTGTACACACAGAAACATATATACATCCAATTTAAGCTGAAGATGTTTTTGAGAAGCATTAGAGGAAGAGAAAGAGAAGGGAAGAGGCAGAGAACAAGATAGCTGAAGACTAATCATACCAAAACCAGGCCTGCTTTTGCTGTGGTTTTTTCCATTCCTGTTATATTTTTGTTTGGATTGGCTCCAGAGAAGCCCTGTTCCTTGTCGCTCTTGTTGTTGTGTGTGTGCTCATGCATAAATTCAGGTCAAGTATGAAACTTCTTTCTGCATTCCTGGTAAGAATGTGTAATGTCCTTATCAACAGATAAAAAGAAATCTGAACTAATTTATCTCATGACCCTGGATTCTTTTCTTTTTTTCTGCCATTAGCAAAAACACAGTGTTTGCTTATTTTTTAATGTATTTGGTTCAGTAAATTAGAGCTGCTTGAAATTTCTACTAATCCTTTTCCATTGAGGGTTTCCCTGCACTAAGTGACACTGAATAAAACAAAACCCACATGCACGCACAGGTTTCTGAGATTTTCTGGATCAAATATAATTTAAAGAGCACCACATTTTAAAATGAGGAGTTGTGGTTTTGTTGGGTTTTTTTGTTGTTGTTGGTTGGTTGGTTGGTTTTTTGGGGTTTGTTTTTTTGGGGTTTTTTTTTTTTGTTTTAATTACTGTAGCAAAAGCAGCAATGAATAAACAGTGTTTACTGAAAATATGCTTTGCTTGAACTTGGTCATTAAAGCATACAAGGGCTGAGGGGTTATTTTGTAATGAAAGAATGGACCAATATATAAGGATAAGAGTAGAAAAAAGGTTTAACACACAGCACAAAGATGTTTTTGAATGAATCAGTCTTTGCTATTTAATTTACATTTTGAGGGCTCATTAGGATGATGAATGACACTGCTGGAGAATAAAACATACTTCCTGAACAAAAGAAAATCTCTGTAGCCTAATAACATTTTATGCCAGCACTTACATTTGTCAGAAGTGGATGCTATTTATCCCTATGATTATTTAAAAATCATTTTTATTGTCCTTTGTGCTGTGTCCTCTTCTGGGAATTTTAATTCAGAGTTTGACACCTACTTATTAACTTCCATGAAGTATGGAGTACAAAGGCTTATACTATATAAATGATTCTAACCAGCCATGTTTATATTGCCTGAAGCTGTATACAAATTAGCTGAGTTTGGATTAATTCCTCTTAGAAATGGAAAAAAAAAATGGAGTTGTGTAACCTTTACCACCTCAGCAAAGTAAATGTGAGTTGAGCATGGCTGACCTGGGCTTACCAGGATGTGGCAGTGAGTCAAAAGAACAAAGAGGAGAAGTTTATGGCATTAATGCCACGAATTAGGAATCTCTGTGAGTTGAGAACACTCTATTTCATGTCTTCTCCTTCCTCATCTGGAAGGATGAGGGTAAAATAGGAATGCTAATGTTTGAAACTTCAAGCCCATCCACTCCTTAATCAGTAAATAATTACTTGCTGTCTTGTGTTCTTCTGTGCTTATACATGCCTATACTCTATAGAGTCAAAGGTATGCAAATACCAGAAAGCAGACTATCTCTGGAAAAATGTCAAAATATTTTGGTAAATTATACACTATTATAATAATTGTATTTTTATGGTTTGTCTCAGAAGATGCACTGCTTTTGTATCGAATATTAGATTTTAGACCCTTAATGAGCGCAAACCATCCTTTCGCCTACACTCCCTCTTCCACTCTCCCTGGAGTAGATCTGCTCAGCAGCAGTGATATCCAGCATTAAGAGTGAAGCAAGTCAAAGATTTTGTTTGCCTTGCTGGGGGAGTGCACTTGTTACTCAGTTAACTTTTTGTGAGAGCATGTAAAACAAGATGACATACAGATTTGTTTGGTCATTATGATAGGATGTGGGAATGTTTGGTCTTATTTTCCGTCCCCTTTCTAAAGCCATCCTCTATGCCTTTCAAGAAGTCTAGCTGACACTAAAGCAAGTATCAGTGTGCAAGAAAAAGTATTTTCTTATATCTAATTCTACAGCATTTCATATTGATTTTTGAGGTGGTGCTAATCATCTGGAACATTAGATCCCAAATTTAGCTATCATTTTTATTTCTGAAGAAATTGCTCATCAGTCTCCAATATATTCCATAGATTTTTCCCTGTTTCATATTTTGTGGGCAAATAAATTATGGGAACATTTTGTAACACTGTGTCAAATGTTACATGACTCTGTGCAGGTAATGGGTGAGCAGACAGAAACATTTGGCTACTTTTCATCCCCAAATGTGGTAGAGGTATTTGTGGGCATCAGTGGCAGATTGCTGTTTGGAGAGCTCCCATGGATTTCTTGCAAACCTCCTTCCTTTGGCTGGACCCAGCTGCTACGAGTGGAAGCCCTGGGAATACTGCTCCAGCACACACTGTGCTCCCATCTTGTGAAGGACTGAGCCTGGGAAAGCTTCAGGTCTGCAGACTTGATTTTGAAAAGCTGAGATCTTGTGGACAGGTCTTATGATTGTTTTCAGAATACCCACTGTAGATTTTTAAGAGTGTGTGTGCATGTGTGTGTATTAGAGTTTGTTAGGACTTCTCTTGTTTCACTTGGTACTGTAATTTTCAGAGGGAGTTCCATTCTGCCTGCCTAAAATGCTTCCAACCCTGTATGCTGCACAATGTACTCTTTGTTATCTTTCCTAAAAATACATAGTGTTGCCCATATAGAACTGTAGCTATCTCTTATATTTAAAGTTATAATATATTATATACCAATACATATCTAGATTGTGAATTGCTATACAAGCCTTCATAGTAATGTGCATGTATACAAAATGCAGATTATTGCAGATTATTTTTAGTCAAGACATCTGTTTAACATTTTTCTTGGTGACATGGACAGTGGGATTGAGTGTACCCTCAGCAAGTTTGCTGACAACACCAAGCTGTGTGCTGGCAGCAATGTGCTGGAGGGAAGGGATACCATCCAAAAGCATCTTGACAGGCTTGAGAGGTGGGCCTGTGCAAACTTGGCTCAGGGTAAGCCCAAGCACAACTACAGGTGGAGGAGATGAATAGATTGACAGCAGCCATGAGGAGAAGGACTTGGGGATGTTGGCTGACAAGAAGTTCAATGTGACCCGGCAATGTGAGCTTCCAGCCCAGAAAGCCAGTTGTATCCTGGGCTGCATCCAAAGCAGCGTGGCCAGCAGGGCAAGAGAGGGGATTCTGCTCCTCTCCTCCACCCTGGTGAGACCCCACCTGGAACCCTGCATCCATCTCTGGGGTCCCCAGCACAGGAAGCACACAGGCCCATTGGAGCAAGTCCAGAGGAGGACCACAATGATCAGAGGGCTGGCTGTGATTCTGTGATTTAATCTTTTCCTTCTGATCAAATAGCAGGATATACCACTTTCAAAAGTTGCATCTTTTGTGTTGGTAGCTTTAATTGAGCTCTGAACCCCAATGAGACACAATGGTTGACTTTGGGTCAGTTCACACGGCAGTCTCTGCTGTGGTTAGTCCTTGTAGAGGCTGAGAGGTCTGATGCGCAGGTGGACACAGATGAAGAGCTTCTGTTTGTGCTGTAGAGATCTATCAACTATTTATGCAAATTGCCAAAATCAGTGCTAGTTTATTTTAATATGCTAGACAGTAAACTGTAGCAATTCAGCAGCTGCTATGCAAGCAGGAACCTCTGAGACAGTATCGGTACAGAGAGACAAGAATGGAAATGTAAGCTTGGCTTCTGTCTCATTTTTGCTGCTTTTTTTCTTCTTTAGCTTAGAGGTACAGTTATTCTGGGTAGCAAATGAACTGATATCACACCTTTTCAAAGGCAGTGGTTTGATTTTGCAATTATTTTCTAGGAATGAGCAATCCCATTGTATCTTGAATTTATATATAGGTCAACAAGGCAGCTGGGGCAGTGAGTGAGGGGTAACTGTCACCCTACAGAGCCCGAGACCCACGTGGGTGATCTGTGCAGACAGGCTGCTGTGTCTATACAGTCCCCATGGATACAGGTATTCAGCCCATAGCTGTTGACTGTTTTCCCAACTGCAGGTATTTAAAATCCCATTGTGTTTCTAGCATAAATGTATATAAAATTTATATTAGGCAGGAGCTGCTCTTAAGTGGCGATTTTCCCAGTGACCTCCTAAGGCAGAGGCAACAGTGACCAGCCAGTTCTTGACTGCCAGGTCTGTGCCTTCCCCTGCACAGAAACAGTTAAAAGTCTTTGCCTGCAACCCTTGTTAGAGTATCTTGTTTCATAGTTGTATTTCTTTAGCAGAAAAAGAATAATGAAAAAGACAGAGTTTTGCCAAGAACATTTTATTCTGTTCCTCACAAAATACCTGTTGCTGCAAATGGTGCAGGACAATCCATGTTTTGGAGTGGCTTCCCCATCTTCTACCTGCCCTAATATATAACTGGGCTACAAGGGCCTTGGAGTGACATCTGCACATAAAATATTCTGGAACTGGAAGTATGTCTGGGGAAAGGCAAACAGAAAGCTTAAGGAAGCCTTTAGAATATATGTAGCCTTTTGCATCTTCATTTTTCTCTGGTGTTACTGCCTGATGTCTTTATGTGGCAATATGGGCACACAAATGAAAATCAGGGCCCAAGTGTAGTTTTGCCTTTCCCTCCTCTCCAACAAGAACCAGGACCTGAAACTCCAAACCCTTCACCAAATAGTTAATTCTCAGGAGAACGAGCCACTCATTATTCCCTTCATAAACAAACAAAGAAACAAGGATCTGATCTGTTTAATAGGCACTCTAAAAAAAAAGTTCAGACTAAACATAGTAATCTGATGATTACAAATTATTCAGTCCTATAAACAAAGCATGACAATTGATGACAATGTGGTATCATCTATCATAAATGCAGAGCATCCTCTCTCATCCATAACAAATAATTTGGAGTATTTCAAACCCATAACAAATATATTTAATGTAGTTCACTGTAAAACAATGTGTGTTTCTCTGTTTCTAATGCTATATTCAAAAGCCAGCCAAGAGCTTTTTGTGTTTTATTCATTATATTCATTTATGCTGCCAATTCTACTTACTATTCTAGTATTCTGATTTGAAAAATCAAAATTTAATGTATTTCAAGCAACACTTAATGCATGTGTGTCTTCAAATTATAGGAGATGGTTTATAAAATAAATGATGAGACCATAATATAATTCCTGAGTTTCAGATAGATTTTTATCTTGCTAGTTAAAGTATTGATCACGGCCCTTCCATTCTATTGGTAGCTTTTTATGTGAGGCAAATCAGCTGCCATTGTTACCAATGCTGAAAATCTCCCTGAGTAACCCATGATAGGTTTATTACATAGGAAGCTTTGATCCTCAGGAGTCGACTAAGATATTCAAAGTTCTTATAAAGGTGTCTTAGAGACTGTGATACAAATTCAGATGTCTGCTGTCAAACGACTCCTATTCAACAAACCCCTATGAGCCACCTTTGAAAGTGAAACAGCAAGATGACACCATTCATAGCTTGGCTTTTGGAGAGATCTTTGTGCTCCCCTGCCTTTCGGTACCTGACAACTCGTTCCAGGCCCTATCAAAGTTGCATAACAGAATTTGTAAAAAGCTACACAGAAGGGTTTAATGTGTTGAGAACAAATAACTTCTTTGTTGATATCCACTGCCAGATCAAAGTGACTGAGAGTAACAGGCCCAGGACTGCATTACCTTCAGTTACACCAGGGAACAAAAGAATAAAATAAAACAGCAAAGGGCGGCAGAGAACAATAAAAAGGGGAAAATACTAACAAGTTTAAAGGATTCAGTGCTCTGAAACATTAATAAAAGCCACAGAAATAAATTCATCAAGATCACATAACAAAAGGGAAGCATGTGGCTTCTCAGCTGAAAGGCTTTCCAACTGCACTCCTGTTTTCTGTATGTGTTGTTAAAATTCAGGGTGCCACAAGACCCACCATTTTCAACAGGGACAGAGAGCTGGCTCTGCTGCTCAAAAATGCAGATTTGTTGTACTTGACCTAGATGGAAATGTCTGTAAGCAGTATTAGGGATTTTCTCTCCATTTAACTTCCATTTAAAATGAAATGGGGCTACACTGAACATTTCTTTCTCCAGAGACCAAATAACCTGTTTTTAAGTGAAGGATTGTTGAAAAAAAAATCCTGAAGGCTTTTTTGAAGCTTTCCAGTGAAAGTTTTGGAAATCAACCCAAACCAAACCTAAGGGCAACATAACCTTTCTGTGAAAACTCACAAACCCCTTTAAGGCATGGTGGTCCATTAGCTGTGTGGGAGGGCTCAATGCCAGCAGGTGGGAAATGTGTGCTTTTGGAAGGACAAGCATGCTTTTCCAGATAGAAGATCAGGGAAAGCTGAGACCAGTTTTTCTTTCTACTTTCTTTCTGTATTTCACTGTTACTTGTAACAGTGACAGCAAAAAGAAAATCAGAAAGCATTGTGCCATTCAGATGCAATATCCCCTTTAAAAGTGGATACCTTGAGAGAATATGAAAAGGGAAAGCCAAAAGAAAAAGAACTCGGATCATTTAAAGCAAACCTTTTGTACTCCAAGACCGAAGGACCTTGTGTGGCTTCCATCAAAAAATGTTAATAAGTACCATACAACTAGTTGGGAGCTACCTGCAGCTCTCCCCCAAACCTGGGACATCATTTATGCTCCTGCTCCTGGTCGTTGTGATTGCCCAAAAAGTAGGGACTAGTGCTGGGAAGCTCCCACTCCTTGGGATGGATGGTTTTACAGGTGTGGAGATATCTTCACTCTGGAGGTAAGGGAGCATGGGATAATGCCTGGCTCCTGCCTAGCTCCCAAAAAAGAGGACTGATATGGGCTTGCAGTGAATCAGTGGTAAAAAAAAATTTGTAAGTGGGATTTGGGAAAGAGAAGGCAGGAAAAAATAAGGAAGGTATTTCTCTATTCTGCAACTTTATGAAGGTGCTGAATATATTGGTTCCCATGTTAAGGCTACTGTTGATAAGATTTGACACTTGTTTGGTTAGTTTGGGCATTTCCAGGAAACTTTTGGAGAGTTTTTTTGTGTGGCATGTACATACATACATGCATGTGTATGTATACCTTGGTATATATATTATACTTTGATGTATACATGGTGTCATGTACATTCCTAACTGGAAGGAACTTACATCTGTGAGCTCTAAGACATCCAGCCCTGACATTTTAGTTGAAATTTTATGTGTCCTATTAACTGCAATACATTCAGAAAGTACTGGTTTCAGTAGTTTTGCAGTGAATGTGTTCCCATCAGTCTGTCAGTGACCAGAGTATGGCTGGATTTTTCTTTTGACTTTCAGGAATGCTTAAAGCACAATAAAACTCTGCCAAGGTTTTCACTGTACCTTGAAGAATTGTGCTATTTATCAGCCTCCATGTGGATTTTAAGAGAATCCACCTGAGCTGACCAGAGGCATCAATGGATTGATTTAAAGATGCAGATGCATACAATTGTATTTCTTCATTGATAATGCTTTGGGTTTTCAATAGCAAATTATAACCCTCTTGGGCAAATAGGTGTCCAGGTCATAACTGCCATCACCATAATATGTTTTTTATGTTCTTAGCAATGAGGCTGAGCTATCGTTGTCAAAACCATGTAAGGCTCTCTTCCTTACACATAATAGATTTTTTTTTCAAACTCAATTCTGATCCATATATTCTGTGAAGCAGTTGTATTCTGTGAAAGTCAGGGAAAGCAGTGCAATGTAAGTGAAGGAAAAGGAAAAGGAAAGGGGAAAGGAAAGGAAATATGCATCCCCTATGCCCAGGAAAGGCAGAAAAATAGTCTAGCTCTGGATTTGCAAGTAGGTTATTTGACTCTGCTGTCTTTATCATCAGATGCTCACTGGTCAGTCTGGCTCAGTCAAGGGTTCTTGATGCTTGTTGCCCTCACAGTAGCAGTTATAGTGAAAGGTTGAGATTTAATTGCCTGGGGAGGAGACACTGTCAAAGCCAAAACTGTCAGATGTTGGTGACATCCTTAGACTAGCAAAAGCTGTTAGCAGAAAGCCTCTGGTCTCCAGATCATGGGGATTTTTTACCTGTTGAGTTTAGATCAGTCTCAGTCTCTAGAACTGAGAAGGCTGCTTTCAGCATTAGGGGTTAGTGAGGTTGTTTCTCCGCAGGAAAGTGTTTTCATCTCTGTGTGTTGTAGGAAATAATCCAGTGTTACCTTCTGGAGCTACAGGCTGCTGCTCAGTGTTTTGGGCTTCTGGCTGCTGCTTGAAGATCCTGTAATCCTCTTTTAGCCCTCTGTGAAAGCCTCTGGTCTTAATCTTCGAAGGAGGTTTTGGGTAGAGTGACATCCTTGTTACCCATCATGACAGAAAACACCCTTGTGTCCTTTGTCCTGTCCTCAGCTTTGTTAAGAGGATGGTCATCCAGATTTTTGGTAGCATTTCAGTGTTAGTATCTTTCCTTTAGACTTTGTAGAGATGTTGTTTGGATGATGAATTTCATTAATACTGAATTTCTCATGCAAGGTTCTGTTTCTTATTGCCTCCACCACTGCCCAAAGGGTAGGTTTTTTCCCCAATGTTTCCTAAATGGATGTAAATAGGCTTTAAGGAACACCTGGTTGATGTTACTCTTTCCATCAGCACTCATGTACATGGGCATTTTTCCATCCAGGGCCTTTTGTGGGAAAGATTTCTCCAGAGCTGTGTACTGTAAAAACTTCAATCTCTAAGAGGTTTAACCCTTTCTGCACAACAGTTTGTAATCACATAACCTTTAGCTCAGTGGGAATGAATACCAATTATCATTTATAAACAGTTCCTCTCATTATGCGCCTATTTATGGCATCTTTTATAGCTTGCTAATTACAAGCACACAAAACAGAAATGTTTGGAGTTAAATAATGTAAACAGGGATGTAATTGATTTTCATGTTGAATAGTTTTTATTGATTTATCGTTAATTAACACTTTTAAAGGATCTCTTGGCAAAGTAATCCATTTAATTTATTCAGTGTTATACTAGCTGATGCTAAATTCATGTTAAAATTCACCAAAAAATCAACAGTTCCATAATACCTGTTTTTCCAACTGTTGCCATTAATGCAGATGTTACATATTCTCCCCAAACAAACACAGACAATATATTAAATGCAATCCATCAGGCTCAGTCCAGGTCCCAGCCAACAAATGTCCCCATCACTAAAAACACCACATTCCAGCTGACACTAATTGGCCATCTGTGCAGCAAGGAGGACAGGTATCTAACGGGGAGAAGAGCTCATCTCCGTCGGTCTCAGGGCAGGGTCCTTGGGTGGGCTATTGAAGGACTGCACAGGCTGAGGGAAGAAGCTCATGACTCAACTAAAAACTTTTCGTGCTGCAAAACCAAAAGACTCTGGTGTCTGTAATGGAAACTTTCTGACAAATACACCACTGTGTCAAGCAGCAGTCACTTGATGTGTTTTGGGCATGCATATAGTACTGCAGAAAATGCTGAAGACTTTTCCAGAGGTCCCCAATGGCTCTTTCCAGTTTTTCAGTGGGAAGCAGGGATTGTGGAGTCCGTTCAGGGGGGTTTTGACAGCATTTTCATATATGTTAGATACCTTCCTCTCCTGCTGACTTTTCTGGAAGCACAGGTGACTTACTCAGCACCTCCCCAGGATCAAGCATCTAGCAAGGAGTAAAATTGCAAGGTGCAATCTTCATTATCACCAGCCCATTATATTTTTCAAATGGGCAGTAAGAGAGTGTAATCACAACAGGCCCTGTTTTTTCATTAGTGAAGAAAAACATTAATATACTGTGACATGGTATTGATTTGATACAATCAATCTTTCCCAATAACAATAAAACCTTTATATTTTATTAATAGAACAATGCAGTTCATCTCCATTACAGCTCCACTTTATTGTTCTGGGTCACGGTGTAATTCTGGCATGTTTGGAATTTTATTTTTATTAATATAATGTAAAAGCCTGTAAAATCACTCCGCTGATCTGTCAGTAGGTTTCATTTGAGGCTCCCAAGCATCTTTTACTAGATGAAATGTTACCGGTGCAGCTCCAGTCATTGATTGTTCGATGACCCTTAGGGGTGGAGAGAGTAGGGAGGGTTAAGAAGGGTTCTTGGCCTTTAATTTTCTTGATTTTTTTTTGTGGTGTGGACACTGAGACTTGGACTCAGACCATCTCATCAGTTTGAAGACCTCTCAACACATGGCCAGACTCAGCCCTTCCAAATACCCTCCCAGCTGGGCTGTAGGAGTCTGAGCTCTGCTGAAGCACCCAGCAGCCATCCAGATGGCAGCCATTCAGCATCATTTCACTTTCTTATCCTGGCTTTTGCACATTTACTGCAGGCCAGGCACTACATGGACAGGAGATATCTCAAGCTCTGGGGCAGGCCATGGGCACGTATTGGAGGAGTTACACTCTAACATAATTTCCTTGCTATTTTAAAAACAATACAATATGGTGAATGGCTTTACTTACACATCCACATTACATCCATCTTCACCTAGACTCAGATCTGCTGTAAGACCAGCACAGCCTAAGGCTTGTGATACTCTGGGTTATGGCTCTGTGAACTCCTGTCTAGTCTTTCTTCTGGAGGGTCTTGCTCTCCAAAAGCTGCTGTTCTGCCTCAGTTGTGGGGGAGCTGCTGAGCACACTGCTCTGAGAGTGTCGTTCATCAAGAGCAAAATGGGCTCTTGCTTCTCTTTCCTAGTGTGCACGGCAAGTCTGTTGGATCATTTGGCATTTTTCTCTATCTACAGATATTTTTGATTCATCTCCTTTAATTAGCCAGAACATATTCCTGGTCCTGGTACAAGACTAGGGCATCATGATATTCCAGTTGCACTGAGGCCCCCAATTAGTAGAGATACTTTCATTAAAGCAAAGCTAGATGACTTTCATCACTTGCTCTTTTTTTTTTTCTTGAAATAAAATCTTTTTAAAAGCTACTCCTCTTCCCTTTTGAACCAAGAACAGTGTTTCAAGATCCCTTGGTAGGAAAAATAATCCCCATAAAAATATGATGGGTCCATTTCAAAAGAGATGGGTTTATTAAAGGTAACAGTTTATTAACAGTGGCTGTGAAATAGATGGATTTAATGACTTTAATTAGTGCAACACTTTCTGACACAGACCTTGAGGAGAATTTAGCTCCTCTTTCCCATCTCCCTCCTGCACTTCTCTGTGTCTAAAGAAGTGTCAGCAATTCCTCATAGTAAAAGTGAAACAGCTCCTACTCACAGCAATGCAAAGCACAGGAGAAAACTACTGTATCAACAGACCGTGGCCACTGGCACTCCAATTAGTGGTAAGGCATAGCATGAGTGCAAAGTAAAGCTTTCAAATATCAGGAACAGAAAATCAAGCTTCCTGAGCTGTCTCTTTATATCTGTTTCCTTGGTGTAACCTTACACGGCTCAGCCCTGCTTGCCTGCATCCTCAGGGAGAGATTAGGAGTCTTCTTCACAGAAGGCACAAGCATTATTAATGCCACCCAGTGAAATGAAAGTGACTACAGTGTGCAATGGCTTCCTGAAGTCTATCCCTCTAAAGGTAGGTGGAAACATTGCTGGTAGGTCTCACATCACCCATGGAGATCAAAATGCCATCATTGTTAGAGAGGGAGAAAAAAAAAAGATAAATACAATTTTTAATTCTGATCTGTTTTTTCCTACTCAGTCCTTTTTCTATGGGATATCCCAGATTATCAGAACTGAAAATCTCTGCTTCCATGTTGATTTTGACCAAACACATTTTCATTCTTCTTTGAAGAAAATGCTTCCTTAAAGTAAAAAATTCCAAAATTTGGAGGCAAACATTTGATATTTTGGTTTAATGCCTTCTTGATTTAGGCCATATCTTATTCTATGATTACAGATTATATTTCTTAAAATTTGTCATTGAAGTATTTTGACCTGATCAAATTTTGATTTCTCAACTGAATTGAAGAATGGTTCATAAAATTTCATTTTTAAGGTAATGGTGTGACACAATTGCATTTTGAATGGAAGCATAGCCAAAGGGATAAAATCAACAAGTAGATAGCCTGCCCCCAGGTCCCCATTCAGAATGAAAACATTACAAAAAGTGGGTATTTCCTGAGGGGCAAAAAGGTAAGTTTTTAACTAGGTTGAGGTCTAATCTTTTTACCATCCCACCTTTCCTGAGGTTCAAAGTCCTGCCTTTTCTCTCCAAGAGCTGTGTGAGTTCAGCAGAACCACTCCATAAAGAGCATTTTGGAGGATGTAGCACATGTAAGGAATTCAGTAACAAGTTGAGCCCTGAATGTCTGAAAACCCTTCCTGGGCATCTGCAAATGACACCTCCCTAAAATTCCTTTCCACAGCCTGGCTATATTTCTACAGAACCCCCAGAAATCACATCTCCGATCTCAGGCACAAAACCCCGTTAAACTCCAGCAAATTCCACGACTTGAATGTGTTAAGATCTCTTTAGAGAAATGATTGAAGGGAAGCTTTGAGAGTAATGGTTCTCCTGAACCCAACAGGCAGAAGCCAGACTTACGGATAAGTAAAAAGATAAGGAGTTCACTTCTTCATACTGGATATTCCTTTCTAGCAAATGGATTGCATAGAAAATGTATATATGCATCTGCAAGTGTGAGTGTGTGTGTGCCTGGCAAAGAAGCATTTCTAATATGCTATCAGATTAAGGTCCACCAAGGTGGGATTTTTTTCCCCCTTTTTTCTGATTTTGTTTCATCGTGGATTTAGGTTATTGCCTGCCAGCATTCAGTGCCTGAATCTTCCCTTCAGGCCCCAGGGGAAATCCTGCAGCCTCACAGTGAGCAGTGCTGTGCTGGGCCTGTGCAGTGTAGGGCAGACATGGGGTGGCCGCTGTCATGCTGCTGGCTGGAGGTGACACAACCAGCCTGTCTCCCACTGAGGGGAAGAGGATGGGTATGTACCTCAGGCTTCTGGAGATCGTCCTCACGCCTAATTGATACTGAAGACAAAAATCCAATAGCTTCTGGACACTCTGTAAAAACACCTAGTACAGTCCAAATAATGACAGCACCAAAAGCTTACATCATAAGAATCTCTTGGGCTAAAATGGAAATAGACTTGCAGAAGATTTTTCCTTCTTTCCTCAACATAAAGATTTGAAAGGAAGGAGAAGTATCACAAGATAGGCAATTCCTTCCAGAGAGGTTTCTTTATATATCTCCATGTGAACGCTCTTGGTAAGAGAAAAAAAAAAATAAAGTAATGCTCAGAAATAAAATTTGTACAGAAGTAGCTTTTTTTTGAAATGACATCCCGTTTCCCAAGAATTCTATGTAGCCTTTAGTCAGTCTTGTTTCTTACAGTTCTCTGTGCTTTGCATGGTAATTAGCTGCTCGTGTTATCAGCAGCACGACGCTCCGGGCTATTTCTTCAGCAGCCGCTGCCGTTATCCTCGGCGGCAGCTCCTCGCATCCTCCTGCCAGAGCGCTCGGCAGCCGCCCCTGGGTGCCGATGCTTGGCGTTCTGCAGGCTGTGCTGGCTGAGGGACGAAGGTAATGGGCACAGCATCCGAGGGGGAAGAGGCTGAGGCCACTTTCCCTGACAGGTCCCCAAGACTTGCCAGTATTTCGCTGATGGTCCACTGGAGGTTCAGTGAGGCAAGTTTGTTATGACAGATCGCAAAACAGAAAGGAAGACAAACGAGACGGGTTCGTCAGTGTCAGAACAAACACAGGGGAGCAGCTCCTCAGCTTAGTTTGCAACAGCAGCCTCAAACTCTTTATTTGGTTTTAATTTTAATTTTAAAAAATAATAATTAAAACGTTTATTGCACGAATGTCCTGCGGCTGTTGAGAGGGTGGAGGGACCGCTTTGCAGAGCCTGCCAGCAGTGGCGACATCAGCCTTACGCAGGGGCTGCGTCACACAGCCGGCACCAGCGCAATAGTGCTCGGATGGAGAAGTCCACCGAAGCAAATAGCGTGACAAGGGCTCCGTGCTGCTTGTTCCCTGCAGCTAATGCAATCCCTTCTTTTAATTTACATTTCAAGAAACATTTGCCAGCTTTTGTTGGTGTTTTTTTTTTTCCAAGTTAAACTGTGGCCCCGAAGTTAAATTCAGTTTGCCAGATTCCATGGCAGCGCATGTTCCTCTGTAGTGTCAGTAGAAATATAGTGGATGGTCTAGAAACTTTGATATCAACAGTAACGTTAAGATGTTCATGAGTACTCAAAGCAAAAAAAATGTAAGATTTCTATTTGGTACTCAAAAAAGAGGAAAATGTAGAAACTGAGGGGATTTTCCCCAAATTTTATATCAGTTTTACATATCTTGTCTTTGGTTTTGTGTTTCCAGCTTATTTTTCACCCTTTGAAATGCTGCATGATGATATTGAGAGGAAGATTTGAAATGTTTTTACTTCCTGCCCAGGGAGATGATGAGCTAGAAAGAAAAGCTAAAGTTTTAGTTCTGGGGTAATAGAAAACAAAATTTCATGCTGATGAGTACTTGCAGACTTTTTTCACTACACTTCTAGGAGAGTTATTTAATTTTGTAACAGACACTTGTTCCTAATCCTAGTCTGAAGTAGCCTGTTGCCAAATTCACATTCAGTATTTTTATCCTCACAGAGAAAGAGAGATCATAATTTTAACATATGTTCAATGTACTCTATACAGCGTAAGATCATATGGACATCTCATCCCTTCTTCTGTAAGATGGCAATAGACTAGAACAGACAACTTAAGGATGGCAGTGAATTTGTTGCTCTCTAAACAAGGCGCTCATGATGAGGGCTTTACACTCTCCACTGTTAGTGGGATAACAAGTGAACAAACTGGGGCTTGGGGAAGGAAAGGGAAAAAATAGATGGAAACCCACAAAGAGAGAAATAGCAATTACCTACTATTAATTTTTAAAATATTAAATATGCAGAGATTGTTGTTTCTCTCCATCTTGCTAGGTTCACTGGCAACATGAACACTTGTCCTCCTGCTCCTGTAACAGGAATATCACACATGGTGCTGTGCAGCTCCTCAGGGGCAGGTCTGAGGTTGGAACACGACTATCTGCTCAGGGCAGCAGCTTCTCTTCAGCATCCATATATCAAATATGAGTAATTCTCCAAAGTCTGACTTCACCACATGTTTAGTACCTTTACCTTTGAAATCAGTGGTGTAATTTGTAGTGAACTGTAAAGCTGATGGACTGTGTTTCACCAAGAAAAGTTAATGTCATTCATTTGTTTAACAATCAAGGGCCATATTCAGCAAAGATTTAGCAGGCATGCAGGCAATAAAGCACTTATGACTTTCTATGAATTGGCATGAAACAACAGCCACAAAAAATTAGAAAACATAAATTGTTCTTTTGCATATGCATAGCTGTTGTTCTCCTGACCTTGGTTACAGCTGGTGGGCTTTAGGCAGTTGAAGATCCAGATGTCCTCAGTCCCTCTGCTCAGACTGGGGAATGGTGGTAAAAGTGTCCAGGACTCGCACAAACTGGTCAGTGCAATCATTTGGCTTTAGTAGCCAGAGGTATCCATTTTTGAAAATGCCTTGTGATTTTTTGGGTGCACAAATACAGATGTGGTAGAGAAGTCTGATTTCCAGATGAGAAGAGCTCAGTGGTTTGGAAAAATGAATTGCTTTGATATATCTCCAGGTGCACACCTGAAAATTCACAGCATCCAGGGGTTTTTTGAAAACGAGAAGACCAAGCTCACCTCTCTGCTAGCTCTTTGGGTACAGTAATTACCAGATGGATTTTTTTCTATCCCCCTTTCCCACATGGGAAGACCTCAAGCCCCAGTCCCCTGCTTCTTGAGTTAGTTCTGTTCTGCAAAAAAAGAAGAAAGCCTTTTTTTGAGGGATTGTCAGGGAGTATAGTATGGTGAAGGAAATCCCCAGACAGCTTGCTGGATACAGCAGCCACCTGTATCTTGTGGAGAGTTGTAGGAGATGGGCACCCCCTTGGCATCCGTACCTCCATCCAAGTGTGCCCTCTCTTCCCAGTTGTGCTAGGCAGTGTGAGCAGACTGTGGGCAGAGGGCAGGCAGGAGGGGGGGGTGTGTGTCTCATGCTGCCTCATCCTGGCTGGCAGGAGTTTGTGTCCCAGTGAACACCCAGGCTGGGTACGTAGGTGAGGCACCATCTGGATGGTTCTTGCAGGAGAATAGCTGCCCTGCAAAATCTCTGATTTCCCCTCTGCAGAGTAGCTCTGGAGTGTGTCATACTGCATGGGAGAGTCGAATTCTTCTATGCCCTCAGTCCCAGAGTGCACGGGTGAGCTTAGAGTGGGCATTTTAGGAAATCACGGCTTCTCAGGACTGCTGTGCCCATGCTCGGTATTGCTGCCTGTGTTGCAATCTCTGCAGCTCTCCCCTCAGCATCACATCTCCCCTATACATCCTCAGGCTTTGCACAGACAGTGTCACTGCAGAGCTGCGCTGCACAAAGGATGTGGAGAGATGTTATTTACCTAATAGAAATAAATGCACATTGGATCCATGTACATGCAATAACTTCTTTGCTTCTGCTTACTCATACGCAGTAGAGCCAAAACTGCAGGAACAGCACCCAAAAGTGGTGTGAAAAAAGTCCATTGAATTTATAGAAATATGTTGTAGTCATATATAAACACTCTAAATATTTCATCTTCCTGTGGTGCTGATAGGGAATAATTTGAGAATTTTAAGCAGTGCAACTTTGCAGATGCTGGAAGACTTGGTCTCATTTTGAATCTGTAATAGAGGTTGGAATATATTTCATGTGACAACCATGTCCTCAGACCTATTTGTTATTTCTTTTTAAAACATAAACAAACTGTCTTCTCGTTTTGTTTACAGGACAGTGGAACAGGAGATAACAGCTGCATTGAAGAAATATTGCGGGTAGGAATCCTAAAAAATCATTTTTTCCAGTCCAATTTTGTTTGCTCTGAAAAGACAAGAGAATAACGAGAATATTGCAATTACTGCTGTTAAAATTTTCCTCCTTTAGATTGTCATCTTTCTAAGGAAAAAGTAGGCAAAATTATTTCCTCATGAAAAATAATTGAAAAATCTGTGAGAACAACCTTTCAAAGCCTGTGGATTTCACTGCTACTTTATGTCTGTACAGCTGACCTTCATGCATGGAGAAGCAGATAATGGGATAAATTATAAACTGAAATGTACAATGGTGTTTCAGGTTTACAAACCATGCAAAGTGCATGTTTCCATTAATCATGACTGTCAAAAATCTTAATTTTGAAGGGAGGTCTAGGAAGGTCATTTTCCACCTGGATTTAATTATGTAATGTCATTATTTTCATTATGTCCATTACATAATGACAGTGTGCAAAATCTGTAGTTATTTCCATATTTCATTATTATTTCTTTTATCTTTGTAATTTCTAGTTTATTTTCATGGAGCAAATTAATACACATCCAGACAGATCTTGGCTTGAATTAACTTGGATATTGATTATTTTCTGTGGCAGAAAAATTTATAGACAGTGAAACTTTTCCATAATATTTTAACTCGTGTAGTTATTTTGCTTCTTTTTCAAAAATGATAATTCAATGATTCACAATGCTTAAAAATCTCATGTAATAGTGATTGAAACACAAAGCAAGGTAGATGGAATGATAAAACCTCGCTGTTACTGTGTGTGCTTCTACCTCTTGGATATTCCACCACCCAAATATTTCTGATGATTTATAAACTACAGGGTTATAAATATTTGGTTTGGAGGTTAGCAGTGCATGAAGCCTGTTGTTTCTAAAGGCATTTCTCCATTCTTCCTCAATATGTTAAATGCAGCTTTTAATTCTTAAACTGGATGAAGAGTTTGTGGAAGGGTGATGATGATGTATTGCTTATGACTTCACTGTCAGAGTTTTTACTTAGCTAACATTTACAAAGTAGGCTTTGTTAGGTCTTAGGTGCATATTCAACAAGCCTAAGCCACAGTCCCTGCTGGTTTGTTACAAAGTAGTGGCAGATATGAATTTGTGGTGTGATGTGACACTTAGACTCCCATTTTCATTTTAAAGCAAGGCTTTTAAAATGAGCAGTCAGAGAAATTGGTCTTCCTCCTTTAGTTTCTGTAGTTTGGCTCATGCAATTGAACTGAAATGTAGAAGAGGCACAATTCCTTCCATGCAGAGGAAGATGGGTATGTAGGAGACCCCATCTGAGAAGAAAAATGCACTGTATGACTAAAGATAGTAAGGTGCATCTCCAAAACAATGAACACAGCTGCTGCTCTTTCTTTTTTTTTCCTTTGGAATGTTCCTCAAGAAATATTTGTGTCAAGCTTCATGATGGGTAACCTCACCAATCTGCCCATCTTCCATGTCTGCAAACCTGGGCATCACTTTCTATTCTGACCTTCCCTTGTGTCTCTGTGTCTAAGACTACACGTAAATCTTCCAGGCTGTTACTCTATAGCATTTCTGACTGAAGCTCTTTATTCTCAAGGGTGTAAGTCTTTGGTCCAAAATTCTCATTACACACTTTGATTGCTGCATCTTTTCCTAGTTTTTGACAAATGCAATGTTACCCACCTCCATTCATGCTGCTGCACAGATCATTTTCCTAGCTTGACATCTTGCCCAGAGACATTTGTCTTCACATCTCACCACTGTCATTTCCTTCTCTATCACATCAAGTACAGCTATTTGTCTCTGATTTTAAGGCCTCCAGTCCATGCTAATATATTAAATTCCACTTTAGCTTAGCTGGTGATATCAGAATGTTGCTAAGTTTTACATCAATTAATTTCTCCAATGCTTCCCATCAGATCTGGTAAGAGCCTTGAAAACTTTCCCAATCAGCTCCATAGCTACCTCCCAGTCTTAAGGGGCTCCTTTTTTCCCAAGGATGGTGGAAAACCAGTGGTGAGGTCAGGGCTCTACCACTGTTTCTCATGCTTGAACATTTTTGTCCCAATTGTTTCTTGTAGTACTGTCAGGTCAGATACATCCATCTGCTTTCTTTTGTACCGAAAAATGGATTTTCTATGTCAAGGAACTGCTGTGTATTACAAAAGCAGTGCTTAGGTACTCTTGTAATACAGATCCAGATCTGCAGTTGTTGTTGTTACTGATAATTACTGAAAACACCAACAGTAATAATGTGCCTTTGCCGCTCACTTTGTAATTTACTGGCATCTAGACATTTCCATCCCTCTCCATGCCCTGTTTTTGTCCTGAGCAGATCCATGACGTTGTAACACAGATTTTCCACTTTTCTGAAACAGACTGTTTATAAGGAATGCCATTTCTGTGGTTTTGTTGGAGGTGCTATACACATCATAAAGCCCAAGTTTAGCTTCTTTTCAAACAATAGATGAAGTTGCTATACAGGTGCCCAAAGGCAGACAATGCAAAGCCACAGCAGCTGAAATACTTGTGTTCCCCTCAGAAGAGATGGCTGGCCTGCTGGAATGTGTTTATTATGGGAAGGGCCACTCCTAATGTATGGAGCATCAGCAAAAGGAAGAAGATGCTTAAAATTCATCCTTTTAAGGAACGTTTGACCCTATTTAGGCTATCTCTTGCACAAAGAAGAAAACATCCCCTCTTTCTAGGTGATATGTTCCCTGCACAAGTCAGGCTGTGGCTTTTCCATGAAACAGATACTTCCATAGCATGTCCATGTTTCCTCAGTCAAGAGTGAGGGCAGTAGTAGGTGTGCCCCAGGTCTCCTCCATCTGCTTCCCTGTGTTCCCTTCCCCCAGCAGATGAGAAGAGGCACGGATCTTGTCACCCTCTGGTTCCAGCATGTGGCCATGGCCAGAGCTAACATCTGGACCTGGGCTGCAAATCAGTTTAGGCGTAGCTTTAAAATCACCAAATCTGATGTTGCACTCACTGTGATAAGATTTTACAGTTTTTTTGCTCTCTGCTGCAATACAGGTTGCCACAGCTTAAGTCCAGCCTTTTTTGATGTTGTTTTACCAAATGTATCAAAGCTCTATAGACTTTGTAAACTGACAGATACTTCTGCACAAAACTGCAGCTTCCAGAGAATGCCCCCAAGTACTGAAACACGGAACCTCTTCCAGTCCTGAAGGAGGTTGATTAACAAGACAGTAACCCTGTTGAGATTGGAGCTGTTGTCAGGTCTCCTGTAGAGTTTATAATCACTGCAGGAATCCTGAACCTCATCTAACCCCATGCACTAATTTATAGCAGCTTCTTCAAAGTGTGCTGACTTCTCTGTCCAGCTGCAGGCACACACTTTGAGGATAGAAAAACTTCCAAGAGAGCCTTCAATGTAAATAACTCCAGTAAGACTAAGTTACAGAGGTAATGTTGAAACATGAGAGAAAAGCCTCATTTATTGCTAGTAGATTTAAAAGGCAATTCCTTGTAAGCTTTGCATTGTTCATGGAGGACACGATAGAAAACTTTGAAGTGGAAAATAAAAGACTACACAAATACCCTTTGTTCCACCGTGCATGGAGCAGTTGCTGTGTGAGTTCCTGAGACATTGCCAAAGCCAACCTACTCACTTCCTTGCTAAAACACAGGCTGGCTAAGCAAGATTACTTCAGTTCTGGGGTCCCCAGCACAGGAAAGACATCAGCCTGTTGGGGCAAGTCCAGAGAAGGCCACCAAGGGAAGGAGCACCTCTCCTGTGAGTAAAGGCTGAGACAACTGGAATTGTTCAGCCTGAAAAAGAGATGGCTTAGGGGTGACCTAATTACAGCCTTCCAGTACCTAAAGGAAGCCTACAGGAAAGAGGGAGAAAGACTTTCCACAAGAGCATGTAGTGACAGGACGGGAGGGAATGGATTCAAACTAAAAGAGAATAGGTTTAGATCATATACTAGGAAGAAATTCTTTGAGAGTGGGGAGGCACTGGAACAGGCTGCCCAGAGAAGCTGTGGATGCCCCTTAAGGCCAGACGCTTAAGGCCAGACTGAATGGGGTCCTGAGCAACCTGGTCTCGTGGAAGGTGTCCCTGCCCTTGGCAGGAGGGTTGGAACTAGAAGATCTGGAAGGCCCCTTCTGACCCAAACCATTGAGTCTGTGATTCTATGATAGTAATTTTAGCTGATTTCTAATTGACTTTATTAGTGTGTGGAACTGTGTATTTTGTTATGACTGGTGGGGTTTAAAGTAAACATTTATTTTACTGAAGTACCTTCAAAGAACGGGAACAACAAGAGTCCTGCCTCTCCACAAAGTTAACTGTTGCAGTCAATATAGGAGGCACTCTGAGAATACTTGCCATGGAGTTAAGTAAGGAAGTGTGTTGAGTGCAGGCAGTTCTTGATTTGTAAGGTAAGTGGAGATTGATCTGGCTATTCTTACAGTCTTAGCTGTGATTTCCTAGAGCTGTGGTAGCTTTGTTGGAAGGAAACTCACAGGCAAGCTGAGCTTTTGATAATTGAAGAGGTTCCTTGTGAATTCCCTGGATTTTTTTTGTGTTGACATGAGCAGTGTCATTGAACTGGGTAGAGAGAGGCATAGTTTGAGTGTTTGGCCTGCAAACAGTGTTTGGCTGCAGAATGTGAAGACAGCAGGAAGCTGGAGGAGCAACAGGAATGCAGAGAAAGGGCTAGAGAAAATCTGAGCACAGCCAGTTAACACAGAAAAAGCCACGTCCTTTGAAATGGCATGGAGCAGTGGGGAGACAGGCTGGGGTCTGCAGTGGAGGAAATACAATTTCTTTCAGAAGAGATAGAAAAAGCCATTGGGAGGTAGTGAAAGGACATGGACTCCAGCTGGGAACATCCGCCTCAGTGAAGGACAACTCTCCTTGGTGCTGTGAACCTCCTCTGCAGGGAGGGATAAGCACCCACAGATGGCCTTAAAATAGGTTGTGACTCCTCATGGCCACAGGACATCCACTTATGAAAATGACATTTTAAGTGTGATGGCTTTGATAAGTGATTTACTTGACTCTCTCTACCCTGTGAATCTAATCAGAGTGTGTAAAGCACTGCACTTCTTATTTGAGCAACATAAAAAAAAAGAATGTAAACAGAATCTAATTCTGTATTTTTTCCCTTCCCCACTTGGGATCCCTTGGCTCATTAGTAGTCTTGCTAGTTCTTTAGCAGAAAGCATTAAGGATCGACCCATCAAATATTCAGGGCCTTTTTTCAAACCTGAACAGCCATATGTGCCATGAGATCAGCTGCACTCCATCAGCTGATTGAATTAAAACAAGAGCAGAGGTAAATTAGAAACTGTCTGCACAAGACAAATCCTGTGAAAACATGAAATTCTACCAAACACACTGTCACTGTGAATAAGCATCACAGTCAGTGGAGCACGTGTCAATACTTAGCAGGGAGAAAAATCAGTTTCTTAGAGGTAGGTTGTTAGTTCAACAACTGTGAACTGCTGCCTTGTAAATGTTAATGACTGTAAGATCCCACTGGCTGCAGTTAAGCTCCTGGTGGAGTCGGACATGTGAAGAATTACAGAACACAAATATGGTAATCAGCAGTATATTTCTAAACACTCCTGTTGCTTTCCAAAGCAGAGGGAAAACCCTACAGGTGGAATGAGACCCACTTTGCCGCACAGTGCTCATGCAATAGCTGCCTCTGCACTAGCAGAGCCTTTCTTTGCAGTCTCACTGCTGGGAAGAAACTGCTGGGCAACATGAAGAGGGAGGTGAGAAGGCCAGCCTCAAACCAGCACCTTTCTGGAGAAATTCGGGTTAGCTGTTGTGACTGAACCTGGTGGGAAACTCCTGGAAAAGTTTCTGGAGGAACACACCAACTTCAGGCAAAAGAGAGAGATGGTCAAGGAGAGAGAAGGTGTGGAGACTTATAAGCAGTCCCAGTTTTCAGACACTTGATTAGTCTCATTGAACACAGAAGTACTCCAAAGTGTCAGAATCATGTAAAATAATGTATCAGATGCATAAAATATCACTTTTTTTTCATTTCAATCTTTCAGAAGAACTTCCATAGCATGCCTTTTCTTTTGGTATTTCAGGGTGATTAAAGCATTATTTTGGCTGATGTATACTGTTTATTGCATTTCTTCAGTATTATTCTTTTTGTCTTTCTTACTCAAATAAATGAAAAATCCTATATACCAAGAGTGTTTGGAAAATCTAGCATTTCAATCAAGGCACTAAATCGCAGAAACATTAAGACACATTTCGATCTGTGTCATCCAGCCTGCAGTACTCACCTATAAACATTGCCCTTCTTACCATACCCACACCCAGCTCATCTGTACAGAACCTTTTCTGAGCAGTCTCTGTGCCTTTGTCAGCTTTCCTCCAGCCAGCCTGGGTACTGCTAGTGGTGTGGACAGCAGCACCATAGAGCATCAGCAAGCTCTGCCTGGAGCTTCTCCAGCTTCTCAGTGAGAAGTAGCAGTCCCCATGGTACCTTGTGCTCTTAGAGCAAAATTAGCAGCAGTACCAAAGCTAAAGATATTTTGTCTTTGTCCACATAAGCTGCAGTGATTCTAGAGAGCCATACCTGTGTACACCACTATCCCCTTGACTCCTCACACCATGAAAATTTCAGGACACACTCTCTGTACGTGGTGCCTAGGACTATCTCTGGGTATCTGCTTAAGCCAGGGTCTTTCTCCATCCAAAAGGCTGGAGGGAGATTGCTTACTTTTCACACATTTTGTCCCTTTTCATGCTTTCTCAGATCATCAGACTCCCTCTCCAGGTGACCTGTTACTTATTGCTAGCTCATCTGAATAGAGCCTCCTCCTGGTTTGGCCATCACGCATGGAGCATCCTTTTTATTGCCCACATTGTGGTTTTCAACTGTCAATAAACCTTCACAGCCAACATTTTAAACCTAGACATGTAAATATTGCTTCCCTGACCCTTAACAGATAGAGTCTGAGGTACAGAACACCATGTAAAATGCATAAAATGCTACACTAACAGTTTTAATGTCAACCAACCATAAATTAGTTGTACATCAGCTGTCACCTTGAATTTTCACTCTTTGATTTTTTCTGCCTCCACTGTTTATGTTGAAAATACTGTCTCAAAGGAATCTGAGGTTGGAAGTATGCTGTATATTTAAACCTTGAACATAATAAATCTTGATGTCAGTTAATAAATACCACCTTAAAAAGACAAAAATTATAAATGTTTTAGTGGAAATAGGAGATCAAGCTAGAAACTCATATGTGGGACTATAACTTAGAACTAACACCACTCAAAGGTAATCTGTCTCTCAGCCTTCAGGTGCCAGTGCAAGATGTGGAGCCACACTCTGTGCTGTTAGCCACCCATGTGCTGGGGCACTGACATTTTCAAATACAGCAAAACTTGGTCTTTTTTTGAACTGAATAGGGTGCTACAGACAAAAGAGACCCACATTCCTTTTAGAACTCAAGTAGCTGGTGTGCAAAGGCTTTGTGGTAAGGAAAGTCAGGTTAGTATAAAAATGAAACACTACGGTGCTAATTTGGCAGAATTAGTTTTAAAAATTGCTGTTTTGTAGCAAGTGTTATATACCCTGTTACTTGACAAAGCAAGACAGAATCCAGAATGAATTATCCAGCCTCTCTCCTATGCAAAAACAATAAATACTTACTAATTTTTCCCTCTGTTTAGAGTGTTTCACAAAGCTGGGGGAAAAAAGCACAATCACCATCTTGTTCCAATACAGAGAAATGATTCCTTGTTATTAAGGGCAAAGGGCCAGATAAATCCTCATTTTGTATAGCCCTGCCACAGCTCCTCTGAGGCCAGCAAAATTAATACCAAAATAATACCAGAAAGAATCTGTGTTGTCAGTCCTAACAAAAGAAGAATAAAATTTGGGCAATAGCAGGTATCCGCACTGCTGGGAGCCTGGGGCTTGAGCCTTCAGCTGCTGTCTTTAGAGAGAAACTGACTTTCTACCCCCTTGGTAAGACTAACACAGAACAAATTGCAACCACAGGGAAGTGTGACTTGAAATGACAGAGCCCTTCAGTAAACCCTATGATGACAATGGTTTCCTCCTTGATTAAACAAGCATTTAGGAACTGACCAGAGAATGTAACTAGATGCTGGTAAATTGTCTGTCTATCCAAAGTTTTGTTTTGCCATGTTTCCAGGGATGGCTATAGGGCAATGGAGGGAGAGGCAGAGCCCATACTCCCTGTGTTCTGGGCTGCAGACTGCAGTTGTGGCTGCAGAGCCAGGCAGTCACTACCCCACAGTCCCTGATGCCTGCGGACACAGCCCCGGTTTGCCCTGCAGGGTGACAGACCTACTGCCATCCCCATCTTAAGCCGTGTCTCTGAAAACCTGCCTTAGTTTGAGGTGTGGGTTTCAGTGGCTGACACTGCACGAGTACTTTGGCCATGCACCTTTTTCTGTCTCCTCCACTAATATTTTCAGTAGACATTCTCTTATATCTAGGAAATTCCTCTGTGGTGCCTGATTTTCCACAACTGCTGAGATGATCAGCAGGAACTCTCCCACCACTGTCACATTTCGGTCTGACCCAGGACGCATGAGCTCTCTGTTTATGTCTGAGAAAGGCAGCTCTCCTCATTTGGGAGCTGAGACAAATATTCTTTTGTTAATCTTACTTAATCACATTTAGAAGCAACACATGAGTTAGCAGTTAGATTCACTTGGCAGAAAGACTATAAGGAAATTGTGGGAGAAAAGAGGAGTCTAATAAAAGGAAATTAAATCACTTTCAAGAATATTCTATGCAATATCTGTACTTACTAATAAGTAAAATGGACTAATAAGTGTTCTCTTTGCCTGAGGCTAATCAGCATTGCATGGCTCGTGCCCAAAAAGCTAAGCTCTCTTGCAGCCAAGCAGCAGAGTGGCTTCACCCATGCTGCCTGTTGGAGAGACCCCAGGCATGCAGGTTTTTTCTTTTCAAGAGCTGGCCCCAGTCAAAACCGTGCTGCTGTCAGTGATTTAATGATATGAATGGCTGTGGGCCAGCACTCAGGTGTGATCCCCTCGCTGTGTTAGGAGGGATACAGTCTAATTTTCTGTGGTTTCTTCTTGCCTTGTGCAAAAACTCAAAGACTTTACAATACAGTACAATACAGTACTAGCCACATTGCAAAAAAATGTGGTTGAAAGTCTGTAACATTTCAAATTCTATGTATTTTGGCATGTTTTTGCCATTGTAGTTCTCTGCCCTTGGGACATACTGGGTTGGGTTTTTCTCTGAAAATGTAAAATTTGGTTTTGAAGGAAATATAAGAACATATGCAGTCACTTGTCTGCAGTGATGTTAATAGCATAATTTAAGAGAGACTGACTGAATACCGATCAAGTTTTGACCAATCAAAATGCCATAGTATCTGTCCTTTATGATTAGTGCCAAATGCCATTTACTGTGTATGATGCATTGTGTCATTCTTAAAGTTATTTAGGATTTAGTAGCTTAGGAAGTAACATGCTATCACGTGGGCTTCAAAAGTGAGATACTTGGAAATCATGCAGTTACTTAATGTACACATTTTTAATGTTTTCTGAAATGATGGGCCTCTGAATGAGTTATCCAAACAGTCCCACTGTACAGATTATAATGAAGATGGTGATAAAACATGATAAAACATCACATTTCTGACAGCTTCTGAAAATCTAATTTTTGCCAACAGAATTAATTTAATTTAAAAAAGACTTTTTTTTGCAATAATATTGACTATACTTAAAGTCACCCAGACATAAAAGGGCTTACATACAGGCTTCTGTTAAAAACCATGCAATTTTATACAGAAATTGCAAGCCTGTCACTTTACCCTTGGAGGGAAAAAAAGTTATTCAGAGTAATGACAATAGCTTGGTGGGAGAGAAAGCGGACTTCACGCAGTAAAAACGTTTCTCTCCAGCTGTGTGGGTTTTCCTCAGGAATTTTTTTTATTGATATTATCAAGTTATTTGTTATTTACTCATGAATGCTGAATAAATACTGAGCAAATCCAAGACATTATTAATTTTTCTCATATTGCATGTACGCATATGTAATGGTTCATTATAACTCTGCATTTTCAGAGTATTCCAATGTAAATGAAAAGAGCCCAATTAAAAAAATTGTAGACCCTGATCCAACCTTTGTTGACTTTAGATCCTGATTTTGAATTGAGCACCAAAAGAGAAAATCATGCCTATTAAATTGAGTAAACATTTTCTTCATTTATCTGGGTAGCTTTTTTCTGTCATTGAAAACTATTTTTTGCTAAAAATGCCAACCCTTAGAAACTTAATGAGTATTAATGAAAAGCTGGAATAATTTAGCATGGACAAAAAGAGGGTAATTTTCCTCACACATTTTGTTAATATGAACTGAATCCTAAAAGGTCTGTTCTCCTTGTGGTTTGTCAGAATAATTCTGTTATAGGCGATGGGTACCAGGTATATATGCATCAATAGCAGAATAGACTGCTAAATATAGTTGCTGCTGCAGCAGCTGGTTCTCTCTCATGTTCATCAGATGAGAAAGCTCAAAGCTGCAGCAGCCTCATAGCATAGGAAAGATGATGCTTGGAGAAAATTTTTCCTGGGAACAGAGACATGAGCTTGTTTTTTCATTTCAGCCACTTCAGCCTTTTTCCAAGCACATGGATGATGTTCATCTTGCTACCTGTGGGCCCACCCCACACGGACAACCAGCCTGCCTTAGCCTAAGGAGGCTACCCAGATTTGCTGTGTGCATCACTTTGTCCAGGCTCTGTGACCACTGCAGGTTCTGCAGGCTTTCAAAAAAAAGAGGTGGTTGGGGCTGCTCCCCATTAGATTGAGAAGCAGGGTGTATCTCTAGACAAAGCAATAAAAGATCTGCACACTTTTCCTTATCTAAATTTTCCCATCATTTTTTGCTGTCACTCCTCAGCTCCCTTGCATCCAAAGATGACATTTCCACCCTGTCTTCCAGGCTCAGCCTGGCTTTCCCTCTCTCTCCCCTCCCAGGCAGCAGCATCTTTCATCCTCCCTGGTGTCTTTCTGCTCAGAGAGCTGCCTCCAGGCTCTCTTCTCCTAAACAAGCTGCCTTTGTCTCTGGGCCCTTGGAGTCTCACAGGAGTCACTTAGGCTCTCTGATTTTTTTTAAGACCCAGGATTAGTATCTGATATCTTTTTTCACTTGTCTGGGATTTTCCACTATCCACATCTAGACCCCTCTGGAGAGGCAGGGAAAAAAACCATGGCCCTTAACCTTTTATTTTCCTTGGGTAAAATCTTTTCAGGTGCTGATAATCTTCAGTCACAAACCTTCTCATGCACAGACATTAACTTTTTTTCCTTGTCTTCTTAGCATACTGAGTATAAAGCATTACATAGTAAAAAACAGCCATAAGGAATTCATAAATTATACATAGGCAGATTCCCCAAATCATCAAACATTCCCTTCTGTTAAAGATGTTCTCTATCAGTTATTTTTTCTGTGTGTATCTACTTTTCCATATCTTGTCATCTAAGCTTTCATGGGTTTTTTTCTTCTTTCTTATTTTTCTTGTTTGGTTTTTTTTTGGTTGGTTGGTTGGGGTTTTTGTTTGTTTTTGGTTTGGGTTGGAGGTTTTTTTTGTTGTTGTTTTGTTTTGGTAATTTGAGTGAGTTGAGATTTAAAACAAACCAACAGGAGTCTGGTTTTTTATCCCGCTCTCTGTCCATCTTTGCCAGCAGAAACCATGCAGCTTGGGTGAACAAGTGAAGGGATTTCTCAGCTTAGATAGACACAGACCCAGGGTGTTTGGTTTTGGTGTCCTTTCTCAGATGCTTCACTTGGCAAAAGATAATTCAAAAGCCATGCCAGCTAAATAATGTGAGTACTAATAAACTCAACACATGCAGAAATGGGTTGATCCATGATTGCATCTTATTCTGCTGTTGAAGTGCCTGTATTTTGGACAAAAGCCATTGAATTAGTACACAGAGTACACCATAGGAGGCATGCAGGATGTAGGGCCAGCATGAAGTACTTAGTTGTGATGAAACCATTATTATATGATCTATTGCAATGTGTCCTCAGTTTTTCCACAAAAGATGACACTCTTACTAAGTTTTTAAGGCCATGTTTCAAATCAAATCTTACAAGTACAAACGCTGGTGCCTTTAAAATACAAACCAAGGATTTTAAAGCATTGTTGGCTTGGCAGATGCATTTTTATGAAGCTCATATCCCAGAATAAAAGCACTTTAAGAATCCTGCAACTTAAAGTGTGTTAAAGTAAATGAAAATGGAGCATTTTTTGAGAGATGAAGATAAGGAGAATCAAGTGTTGAAGCCAACAGAGGTAAAAGGGTCAATATAGATGATCATACACCCATCCACCACAGCCATTCCTCTCCAGCTTACCTCCACTCATCTCTCCACTGCTCCGTTGCTGTTTCTGTATCCAGAAGGGATTGGGTCAGGGTCAGTCCTGCCAAGCACTGCAGTTTTTCTGTGTGGAATAAGTCAGGCTCCTGCTGTGAATCACGCTCATGCTGCTGCCTCCTCCTGTTTGCTGGGTCCTGTGAGAACTGAGAAGGAGCAGGCACCCAGCCCCGAGTTCAGGGTCAGACACAGCCAGTGTGAGCGCCCCGTGCAAAACAGACTCAGCACTGACAGCTGAATGCTTTGTGTTAGTTCTGAGAAGGAGGGATTTGAGCAAGAACCTCAAATCTAAGATGTGAAATGTTATAAAGATCTGCAAAATGAGATGCTTGGTGTAGGAGAGCACTGTTGGTTCATCTGACTCCATCTAAGCTGTTGGTGGCCGGGAGGTCCTTCTGATCTCACATGTCTAGCTGGGTCCTGCCTGGACAGCAGGACAACAGACCTGCATAAATCAGTCCACACAACCTTCCTGCACCCTAGTTTCAGCCCTAAATCCCCTGGATGTATAGGTTGAAGGGAGTTCCAGTGTAGCTCAGCTGGGTTATGGATCTAAGAAGAGGGAAGACAAGGAGCATGGAAAGCAAAGTACAGCTCTGCAGGTGAATTCAGACTAAGTCAGAAGGAAATTGTTCTATTCCTGTACTATCCAATGTTTATGTCATTTATCTCAAAATAGAATTAAGATGTGAGAAAGCCTACAAAATGCACAACTGCATTTCTCCGTAAAATTACATGGTTTCTTCTTTTTGGAATAATGACTGTAAATTCTTTGGTATCATGGCGACTACTTAAGGTCACATTTACCAAAGCGTATTTAAAGAAAGTTCAGACCTTTTGTGTCTGACACATTCTGATTATCTGTCTGGAGGCAAGGCTCCTCATTTTGATATGTAATGAATAAAATGCACAAGTGGAAGGAATGAGGATAATGAATTTGCAGGATAATTTTACTAATTATCTTGTTGCTGATCATAAAACTAAGGCTCTGCAAGTCAATCCTACCACAGCTATTAATATGCAATGCCTAAAGCTGTTCTTGTAACATTTATTATGCATCTCTCTGGTTCTGCACAAGTTGATAGTTTACTATTAAATTTGTAAAAGTGGGGTTAGTAACATGTTCATTGTTCTAAGCATGACGTGTAGAATTACACAGGTTTACCAAAGTCTGAAGTAAATGAAAGCATATAAAATAAGATTTTCTTTTACTGTGTGAATATTACATGCTGAGTTGAGATGGAATTTATCTCACCTTGTTGTTATCTGAAGATAGGCATCTAATCTAAGTTAGGAATTTAATCTCCCTACATAGTCACAGGAGAGAGGGACAAATTATCCTCTCAAGATGCCTTTCTCCTCACTGACTACACAGGGATCTCAGTCTCTTTGCTAAATTTTTTATTATTATTATTAAAGCTAAAATGGATTCAAGTTTGTTGTTGAGAAGTGGTGAATAGGAAAATTTTCAACAAGGAAAAGAGTCAGAAATAAGTAATGGTACGATGAGGTTATGATTGACCCACCAACCATTTGGATGACAATGTCTAAAAGGTAGTTGGAGGACATAAACATAGAGTCAGTCCACAGTGATGATCTGCCTTTGGGAGCAAATCAAGAATATGAAAAACTATCTGTCAAAGTGAGAGAGACGAGCTCAGGAGCCATAATGGGATGCTCAGTTTTGACTTTAGGAATAGGAACTGATGAGTGAGGGTGAAAAATTACTGGCAAGAAAGAGAACAGCAAACATAATACTGGAGAAGTGAAAAGTGGGAGGAAGCAAGTGGATCCTGGCACCTATTTCTTCTGCATCCAGAGGACTAGGAGCTCAATCTCCTCCCTCCCCAGAGCAGTGCAGAATTGTCTCCCTCCCTGTGTAATTGACCACAAATCTCCTAAACTGCTCCTGTGACCTTCACTGCTTTGCACTCCCCTATACAAAAGTTTAAATATTGCCTGTTATTTCTCCCGTGTAGAACAGTCCGGTGTTTAATTCATTATGGTGCAAAAGGGAATCTAAAGAGAAAATCTGTAGGCATTAGAAATGAGGAATTCTGTAGGATGACTCTGTGGCATGGGAGTGCTCTGGGAAACTGGCATGGTAGGTGTTAAGCCTGTGACCGCAGTTTTGTGTCATTCTGCCTGGGTTCTGTAGGCACGTTGTCTCCACCTCACTCAGTGTTTGTTTAAGCAGACTGTAGTCATTGGCACTGCCCATATGATGGAGAGCATTGTGATGGGTATACAATTTTTTCTTAGAAAAAAAATACAAATCCTCCCAAAAAGATCTATTCAGACTACTCCTGCAGGAAGCTAAGATGCCATAAAGTTTTTGATAACTAAATCCATTTGGTGTTTCATCTCCCACCTCAAATCATTTCCTTCTGATATTAGACAAAACTACAGCACAATAAAAACCAATAATGATCTGGCACTTGGCTTAATAAAAGAGTCTTTTGAACTGCTATAACAACATAGAAAAGAGGTCATCCATTTCAGCATAGATCTTAAGGTTAGCTGGAAATATTTATAATATTAACAGAAGAATCAAAGCTGCTTCTCTGCCAAGCATGCCACAAATAAGAATTCTGCAAGTAAGGACTTTGGAAGCCCCACAGGACTCTGCTTTAATAAGCAAGTCATCTAAAAGCACTGTTGCAGACAGCCATGGGGTACAAAATAACCCAGACCAGAAATTATCTGGCTGCAGAGAGACACTGGAAGCAACAGGTTCTCTCCAGATAACAGGATAAAAAACAAGACAGTTTTGAAAAATAAATATTTTTCATGTTGCCTTTTTATTTTTTGTTTCATGTCTTGCTTGGGCTTTTCTCTCCCATAAAAGTTCATCAGAAACATTAAAAGAAGAAATGAAGTGCTATTTGCAGGTTTTAGTTTTGTTGTTGTATGAAATGGAGAGCATACTGTGCTATAAATAAAAACTTGTAAACAAATTAAAACCTGCCTAACAGGAGATTAAGATGGTCTGAAGTCACTGACTCAGATCATAAACAGTGCCGCTGTTAGCTGAAACTATTAATCACTGTGGGACGAAATAAAAGAGGAAATTTGTTAAAAAATAAGCAGGGGCAGGATGCTAACTCCAGGGGCATGCTGTTTGGCTCGTTAATAATGTATAACGAAGCGTGTGCCAGATCAAAAGCAAATCACATGCAGCTGGCAGAAAATGAAATGGCATTAGGCAAAGTATTTGTCTAGCTATGAGGCTATTTAAGAAACTGCTGTCTATTAATGTGATGTTGATTAAAGCTTTTCAAATTAAGCTTTTCAAATTAATTTTTGCTCATAGAAACCCCATCAATAAAACATGGTATTGCCTTTTATATATAGGCATGCATGCACATGGGGATACCCATATGTATGCATTATATATTATAAATACCGCAAATATTTAGTCACAACTTTGCAAAATTACCAGGAGCTATCAGCAGCTAATTAAATCATCCTCACATTCTTATTGTAATTGATACTCTGTGTTTGTGTGTGTACTGAATAATTGTTGTCTGTGTTATCATGCTATTTTTGATACGACAGACATTGACGAAAATCTATAGCAGAGGAAAAATTGAGTGCTGAGGTCACATCCCTGTTCCTCACATGTTAAATTGTTGGTCTCAAAAATCTAGAAGGCACACACCTGTCTGCTGAGCTCCTTCATCTTTGAATGTGTTGGCTGAGCAAGGGGTCAGGAAGCTGAGGTGCAGTACTTACACAGACAGGTGCTTTTCCACCAGCGTCCTATTTTTAAGACACTGATACACCCATAATGGCTGAGGTTAGGCTCTTGCAGGAGGCCAGAGACGTGGTTCTGCATCTGGGTGCAGTGTGGACCTGTTTTCAATCCAGTGAAGGCCTGAAGCACCAGGCCTGGCCTGAAATACCCGTGGTTTAACCCATAGACTGGAGACGTGACCCTTCGTCACACCTGTTGGGCTGGCTTAGGCTTTTTCTACATTGGCCAGAGGTCTAGATTCAACAGGAGGGAGTGGGCAGTGTTTCCTCCCAAAACTCAGCAAGGTCTGAAGGTCTCCTGAGAAGCAGGAGCCCTTTGAGGCTGGCGAGAGCTTGCCAAGTCCCCGGCAAGGTTGCGAGTAGCGGAGCACAGCCAGCCGCTCTGCCACCCGCTCTCCACCACCAGGTGTTGGAAGGGCAGCACCGCTCTGTGTGCTGCACAATGGGTGACCCCCCTTGGTGTCAGAGCACCCTGCGCTTGTCCCCGCGCAGCGGAACCCATCAGCCGGGGGAAAGCACAGCTCCCACAGCCTGCCAGCCCCACGCCCTTCTGCAATTACCAACAACACTTCGCTTCTGTCACCGCTTACTAAAAACATGGCACAGTTACCGAAATAAGTGAGCACTTAAGGGAAACCCAGACCTTTTATGTCTGCCACTTATTTCCTGATTATCTTCCTGGAGGTCAGGCCCTTAGTTTTGACACTTAATGAATAAAATGCCCACGTTGCAGGAAATGGGATAATGAATTGTGAAAAGACATAATCAGCAATGACTAAATAATTAAGGGAATTGAAATGTAGAGTCATGTGGGAATGTATTAATAATAACATGATTTTTCCATATGCTAAAAAATTCTGTCTGTTTTTAGAAAATCAGTCATCACACATGCTCTGTGGAAAAAAAAAATTAATGTAGACTAATATGAACTGTAATTAGATGTTCTGCTTTTAAACAGCTGAATAAAAGATGAAATCATATAGAAAGTATATTTAGATACAAGCCAGAAAGTAAACTGATTATTATTCATAGTGCTGTTAATAGGAGCTGTAATTTATGCATCTAGTGGGAATCATGTTAGGCAATTAGGAAAGGGAGTCACACTTGACTTCCCTTTATGCATTTACATATTTATATATTTTTCTATATCTTGCCAATGTCTCCATCTTTTCAGTTACCTTAATCTACAAAACTGCTTAGAATAAGACCTTTTACACTGAAATTTTCTGTTGGAGCTCAAAACTTGGCTTTCACTTAGCTTAAAGGAAACCACACAAGCTTATCTTTGATCTTATTTGTCCCCTGACACTGGACTTTTGCAGGTCCTCAGTCCTACATGAAGAATGGGACTTTTTAGTTTTTCTCCACACTTCACCTTCAAAGGCTTGCAGCAGAAATTATCCTGGCAGTAGATCAGGATTGTGCCTGCTTGTGCTCCCCTCTGCTTATGCTACACTCTCCCTGCTTACTTAGGACCCAGGCTCTCAGTTGCTTGGTCCCTGTAGTCTGCACCTAGCAAATCCTGGAATCCTATAATTCACCACACTCCCAGCACTGAAATCCCAATGATCTGGATTTTGCTTGTTGGCATTGCTGAGTTCATACAATCCACTATGAATATTTAATATTTTCAGAAGTTCAATGCAAGAATGCATTGTGCTTGCCTTGTGCAATAACATGGTTAATGTTTTCATCTGAAAGTGTCCTGATATCTAGTCACATGCTAATGCAGACTTGCAGCCATCCCATAAAATATGGGTCAGCTGGAGAGGGTCACATCACCAGATATGTTTGAACAGATGGGTGGGCTGAGGTACAGAGAGCTGTTGTGGTTTGCTCAAGGTAAAAAAGCAAGTGGCAGAGCAAATATTAAAATTCAAGGCATTAGATCAGCAAAGGATTAAGTGCCATGTTCATCTGCTTCATTTCCAGACATATATAGCATGTATCTCAATTAATCTGCAGATTTGGAAATATTCCAGTGTTTGGAAATATTCAGCCCATAACTTTCAAGAAAAAAGAGACAGGGAGACATGACAGAGACTGGGAAGGGACTACAGGGTGGGGTGGGCCAGTGCTTCTCCCCCAGGAGCTGTGCTGCCACTGGGTTGCCGGGCAGTTTCACAGGTAGCCTGTCCCCATGCGTATGCAGGAGCAATGCAAGGTGATAACCTGAGCTGAGTCCCCACTCACAGCAGATAAGAAAGAGATTTTCCTCTCTGTGTAATGCTGAACTGAGCCAAACTACCCCATAAGCCTGACATTGGCTGCTACCAGACCTGTCAGAGATGAGTCCTCGATGAGCCTTGTAATACATTACCAGTCGTAAACTTTAGGTCACTGTGCTGTGGTTTTGCTTGCCGTGTTTTGCTGAGGCTGTTTATTCTCATCACTTTGCTGGGTGTGATGCTGCAGAAGGAAAGTGAGTCCCCCCAAGGCCTGGGGCACTTCCCCACTCTCTCTGTTCCCTCACAAGCCCTCCTAGAGATGAGGACCTGGTGTCTTGGCATGGCCCTCTGGCTGCAGGGCTTTCATTTTGGCTGTGGACCATCTTTTGTAATTGGGCTGGCAGGTGCTGCCTCTGCTTCTGCTTGGGGCTGGGGCTGCCAGTGCCAGCTGCTCCCCCTCCACTCGGGCCGCAGATTGCCCCAGCAACACCCAGAGGCACCTCACCCTCTGACAGTCCCCTCTTTCACCCTGTCCTGTGCAACCATATTCACAGTACTACTTTTAGCAGACATTATGCAGTCACGACCCACTCTTTGGCACACCCTGACACCCTCCTCGCCTCTCCCATTCCAAAGCCAGGAAGCAGGAGGTACTCTGTGAGCAATATCATGTTAAACTACAAGCCACAGAAGAAAAGAAAAAGCAATAAATGCATTCCCATGCATTCCAATAATGCTATTTTTTTATCAGACAGAAGGTGATTTTAATTTGCCCCCCATAAATGCATCTCTCTCCCGGGCGTTGCACGGGTCTGGCTCATTGCATTTGTTCTCTGTCGAAGTGTGATATCTTGGGATGGATCCTGCAGGCTTAAAATAGAAATGTTCCTGTTTGCTGCTGCTGATGTATCATTGGGTAATCATTAAATAAATTCAGTGTTTTACTGCATTAACAAAAACACATGATTGTTTAACAGAGTATATTACAGAAGATGGAGGCTTTAATGGTCTCTATGGATTTTTAGTTTGTAAGAGTACATTATGAAGCTGTCTTGGTAGGGTGCTGTTTTCATATGTGAAAGAAGTTACTGGCGTTATACATCATTTTTATATCTTGTTGCTAGGCAACATATCATAGTGCAGTTATTGCAAAGGTGTCTGCTTCCTCGTTAAAAATCTTCATGTTGCTCCTTAATTCTGCAAAATTAGCCCTGTTCTTGATCCTATCCTGCTTCCTCGGATATCTTTTGATTGAGGTTTCATCCGTTAAGTTTTGGAGAAATATAACAGGTCTTTTATTACCTGAATTTGGGGTTGAAGCCTAAAGTATGTGCATTAGTGCTAATCTTTAGTTTCCACCTTCATCGCAATTTGTTTTCACGCAGGGAGCCACGCGTTTCCATCCACTTGGGATTCAAAATCAGAGAAGTAATTTGAGTGGTGCTGTATTTAAGATATGTCCTGTGACAGCTAGGGTTAAAAAAGCAGCAACAACAAAATATAGGGACTACCTAGGGTGTTCTGGGAAACTTAAAAAATTCCCTTTCAAACTCATTTCTTCCGCTCTTCAACACAATCTGCAGCTCCTGCTTCAGCATAGTGTTGTTGCAAACTCGTAGTATATTAGCATTTTCAAATCTAGGGACAGTTTTGCCTCGGCTTGGGTCAGGTTGTGCAAGATTTGGAGCTTTACAGGACTGAGCTGACTTCATCACCTCACTTCATTCTCACCTGGAGAAGGCAAATCTATTTCAGAAAAATGCAGTTGGTAATAACAGGCAGTATCACTCACAAATATCTTCCACACAACAAAATAACATTTTTTTTTCTGAGTGCCAGCATTTATTCCCTTCATTACCACTTCTCCCAATCTTCTTTGACTTGGAGAGCTGTCTGCTAGGGCTGTATGTGCTCCCCAGGCACAGGGGTGGCTCTGGCACGTGTACCCCCCAGATGCTTTTGCAGGCTCACGTGGATCCACGGCACATGAAGGGGCTGCCAGCACTAGGCAAGGGGGAGCTGGGGGCTTCCACAGACCTCAGCATGCAGCAAATGCTTTATTATCCTCATCCCTCATACCTTTGTTGGTAGTGTATTATAACTCCTTTTATTAACCAAACTTAATGCACTGGCAGTTAGTATACCTACTGTTCATTTTGGGGCAAATGGTACTATTATAATATCTGGTTTTAATTAAGCTGTTCTGGATAAAAGCTGGCATGCTAAAAGCTTTTTTAAATGCTGTTCCTTGGTACACACCCACACAACAACAACCCGTAAGTCAATGGGATTTTGTCTAACATCTCCCTTGGAAGATATAATTTGAGGTGTGGTATCAGGGCAGTTATTTCTAAAGGCATGTGCACCAGAGGTGGGGAGGAGTGAAAGAAACATGAAAGAAGTTCATTCTCTTATTCTTTTTAAGCTGTAGAAGATTTAAAAATAGATACAAGACTTATGCTCTAAAGCCTACTTTTTAAAGGATAAATGTGCAAATAATTAATTTATAATAGGACTAATTTCACAATTCTGTGAAATTTTAATAGATAAAATTGCAAATGAAAGAAAAGAAATTGCAAAGGCCAAAATGTTTAACTTCATGATGAATCAATATACCTTACTAAAAAATACCTGCAAATAATTTTGACAGTGATTTAAAGCTGATTATTTAAAGCTGATAGTCTGAAATAACTGCGTACCTGCAGATTTCACCCCAGAAACACACTGGACTATTTCTGAATAACCACATGGCTCCATTTTCACCCTACCTACAGTGACTTGCAAGGAAAGGGGTAGGGTGGACTCACACTACTCTTCCATTGTTTCTAACCACACAATTTACCTTTAATGTTTGAGCCCCTGGATGGTACGACAGCTTTAACTCTGTTCCTCCAACATAATTAGTGAAAACATTAGCATTGTTTTCCCACTAACAATTCCTCTGCTCTGCACCCCTGTCTGATCCTGCTAGAAGTGAGTGATGAACATCCAATCTGACCAGGTTGGTCCAATTCCTTTCCTCCCCTGTCTCCCATCAATTTGAGGAGACATTGTTAAAATGCATGCAACTCACTGTAGCCCAAGAAGTGTTGTCAGCATCCAGAGGAGCTTTCCTTCCATTTCAAAGAAAGGAGTTTGGAGAATCAGCATCACTTTTAGTATCTGTTTATCCATAAAGTCATATTTTGTTTGAGCAATTTTACCAGTTGATCTCTTGAAACTCCTTTGGTCCATATAGAAATCCCTGCAAAAGCAATTGCATCCCTTCATGACCGATGAACTCAGTTATCAGTCAGAATCACCTTAACTGAGAAATTTCTAACATAGGTAGCTGACTTGGCTTAATCACTTGTCTTTTCTCTGTGCAAAAGACAGAGGAGAATTCTCTCTTAACCCATATCCAGATTCAAAAATTAACCAAGACGGTGCCACAGGAAAACAAGAGTACACTTGTGAGCACTAAAAAAGCTGTTGCTTCTCACTCAGCAACTCCAGAGCAAAATGGAAGGCACTCCAGAACAAACAAGTGGTGAGACTCCAGCTCACACACCACGTCATGCCCCATACCTATGTTGTACATTATTTCACTGGTTTATAAAAAATTCAGCTCTGGTTTCCAGTGGCACTGTAGTTCCATGGGTTCCCATTGCTTCAGAAAGGCTATCCTTGCTGATCAGCAGGCCAGATGTGCAGCAGGATTGCCTCTTCTTCCACCTGCAACAGTACCTCCCATCACATTCACGTGCAGGTTGTCAGCTCAGGAGGTGAAGTGGCAGCCTCCTTCTTGGATCAGTGGCAGACATGAAACTGCACACTGCCCCATCCAGGGACACACTGTCCCACTCCAGGACTGTGCAGGTAACCTTGCCCTCTGCCATTACACTCGTGAAACACTTCGTCTGGGGCCTGGGGAACAAGGGGGGTTTTCTAAATTGTTGTCAAGTAGATGATGCTTATTTCTAGCTGCCACCAACTGGCATGGTCTGTAAAATGCCCAACCCCAGCAACTCAGCTTTTCAGGGCTCTATAGGGATTCATGGCTTAAAAAACAGCTGTGATCAGAAAGAGGGATGTTACCAACTTCTATTTGCGATGCACTTCATTAAAAAACCCTTGATGTTTTACTTCAATAAATTCTCTACTTCCCCACTGACTCTCTAGATGCCTGTAATTCTTAGAACACTCAAATAAAAAGGATCAAGACAATTTTATTTGTCCAGTGTGATGAATCTTCCAGCCCTGTCTGTTGCCTTTCTGTGAATCTTAGTCTCCCAGGACCAGAGCCAAATTTGATACCTGGTGCCAGCCAGCACCTGATAGTCCAAGTTCTTTTGGCCAACACTCCTCAAAACATATTAGCTCCAGAAAGCTGATCGTAAGAATTGTATGGACTGGTTTGCTTCACAGCAGCTCTCTGATCAGCTCAGTCATGATACATCTTTCTCATTGGAGCCCAACAGCAGCATCTCACCATCTCATGTCACCATAAGTGGTCTTGCCATTTCTATTTCAGTCTGAGTTACCAGGGAAAAAATAATAAACCAAAACAGAAGGAATGCTGAGCCAATCAGCATCTTCAACCATGGGACAACTTTTCTGACATCTACTTTCCTATATTTTCAAACATGCATGTCTTAGCCCTTGCTGATCTTCCCCCAATTTAGTTATCGTCTCTTGGTAAGGATACGGAGGTGAGTGTTGCCTTTGGTAAGCCCACTTGTTAAATGTGCTGTGTCACTTCTAGGGGAAAAAAAGAAAAGACCAAATATACCTAGTAGCACTTGGACTTTAAAAATACTGTTACACAATCTTAGTGTGCTAAAGTCTGTTTGGTAGTCAAAATTAAGTCATTGTTTCCATGTATTGCTTCCTTTGTCTGCATCCATCTTGAATTTCATCTCATATTTGGATTGCCAGTGTTTTGGGGCAGGAAATGCTTTTTCAGTGTCTCTGTGGGGCACTTTGCTGACTGGATACAGACCAGAGCTCAAGAAAATAACTACGTGTTTACACCTCCCATTCACAATTACCATGCAGATTCACAATCCAAAGGCAGGTTATTTGCAGGGGCCTTGTGTTCCTAACTGGAATGGACCCTTCCTCTTAGCATTTCAACATAGTTTACAACAGCCTGAAAGGACCCTTTCCTAGAGAATGGGGGAGAGATCCAGAACGTGTTGGTTCACCCCTCCACTGCTTCATCCTTTGAAGGACAAAGTTCAGCCTCATCTGAAGTTGTCCCCTAAGTTCAAAAGATTCTTAGAGGTCCCCAGCCTTGGGTTCCTTTTCCAATAATTATGTATCTGTAGCTTTACTTGTCATGAGGCATTACTCCCAAAGGCACCTCCACCTTAACTAGGCCATTCCAACTTCAGGCTCTTGCTATGTCTTATGAAGGTGCAGAAGTGAACCTGTTAAACTTGTTTATCTGGAGGAAAAAAATTATAATCCCTTTACTACCCTAGAGCATTCATTCTTCTGACAGCTTTCAATAAAGTTCTGACACAATGTAAGTTCATCGCTGGAAATGTGTTTAGCTTATGTCATGACCTGCAGATAGTTTTGGAGACTTCTGCAGATTTCGCATCCATCTCCAGCTCCATTAGTTCAGCCTTCTACTTGTTTTCTTCCCAAAATCTCAGTGCACTCTTAAAAAAAGTAAGGTGGTGATATGTCATTTAACATGTAAAGGATTGACGCTTCTAAGTGATCCTCCAAAATGGCTCAGATGTCCAGTCTGAAAGGGTTAGAAACCAATTTATTCCTATGCAGACTTGTCCAAGTAGATTTTGTACTATATTGCCATTTCCTATGAGTATCCTCCAGAGGGTACTCTGGGCTTTGGGACTCCTTTTGACTCCGTTTGCTGAGGTGTCTCTTCAACTTCCCGCTTCCAGCTGGAAAATCAGAATGCTGATCAACTTCTCCCTCTGTTGCTTTTTGGGTAAGATTTCTCCCCTTGCGTCTCTATTTAAAATGCAGTCGTTCATTACCAAGAATTCTTGGTCTCTGTGGACCAGCACTTGGAAGAGAGGAGCAGCTTCCTTGACACTAACTCTGGCTTTCTGCAAAAGGTTTTTCCACACAAACTCAATGACCCATGTCCCCTCACTGCTGTCACTGCTGACTTGGAGCCCAGTGCTCTGACTCACCTCACTGATAAGGTACCAAGTGGCAAATGCCCTCCCTATCAGAACCTTGCTCTGGAAAGGGTCTGGATGGTGGTGATGCACCTGGGGCCACCTCAGTCTTGTCACTGTAGAGGAAACTTGCCCCTAGAGCAAAATCTGTGTGGAAGCCCCTCTTCAAAAACCACAGTTAATGTCAGGTAAGTTACCTTTTTTCCCCCTCCATCTCTAATTAGACATCCCAATTATGCAGTTTAATCTAATTAAAGTAATGATGCAATTATACAATAATTGATATATAATCGGCATGCAAAAACCTGTGTAAGTATTATTTAACTAAGAGAGTAAATTTTAGATGAACCTTTTCAGTCTCTTAAAAGTATATCATTTGAGCAACCAGCTTGAGGAAGGGATTTTGCCTAGTCAAGCATTTGTAAATCCTTACTGCCACTAGTAAAATTACTTTTACTTACTATTTATGGGCATTTAGCTCCCCTTGACTTCAATGGGAGTTGTCTCTGAGCACCCACAGACAGAAGTAAAGCTTAGAGCCTCCAAAAGGCTCACCACAATTATCTCATCCAAAGATGGCAAAGTGCTATGAAGTCATTTCAGGAATGCCTAATACTGGATTGCCTGCTGCTAGAGATGATAAAAAAATAAAATAAATCTTATTGTAGATTGCAAGAGAAGACATCTCTATGGTACCTGTACTGGTACTTTCTCAATAAACCTTACCACTTAAGATAATTTTTTTTAATTAACTGCAAATTGCTTTCTCATTATCCAAAATAAATGTGCAAAATGTGCATATTACATATGCACCACACTTGCAAATATATAAACTAAGCCTTAGCTGTGTATCCACCTAAGGTATGATGCACCAAAATGATAGTGTGAACGAGGATGCAGGAGTCCTGGCTCTAATGGTATGAGCAAGAACCTGGTTTTCTTCACTCATTTTCCTGAAACAGATAGGCTGAGAAGCGTGTGTTTCATTGCATGAGGATGTTAGCTGTGTCTGCAATAGCCAAAGAGCCATGTTCTGAAATGACATCAGAGACCTGGGGGCTTATCTGATAAAAAATGGGATTTCTTCTCATCCTTGGATAATACTTTCTTTAGCCTACTCCCCATCCCCTTTCTGTTGTGCAGTGAACTGTGCACTTTATATGGCTTTTTCCCACCCATGATGTGGCTGAATATCAGCAATATTTTACCCTTATTTTGGGAAGCACTGTGGAATCAAACATGTCTGCATTTATATAATACTCTGTAAGTAATGCAGCATGCCTGGATGTGTGAAAAAATGAGAATGGTCTGTCCCTTTCTTTGTCTCTGTTGCATAACTCATGCTCTAAACTAGGTGTGTTGTATTGAGAGATGTTTTAAAGTGAATTTATTCAAAATACCCCAGTATCTGTGTCAGTAGAACTATTTACAAGCAGGGAAATTTCAGAGGAAAATGTGAATGTTCCCTGACAAGCATCACTTCAGCTTTTGTTGTTGTTGTCGTTTTTCGCACGATTTGCTGCTAAGGTTCTAGTTTTAAGTGTTATTACCCATGTGTGTGGAAGTATAATTTTGATTTGATCCATATTCCTTTTAATGCCAAAATTGCTGAGAAAAGCCTTTTAAATTTGGTTTCAATTCAAATATGATGGGTTTACTGTCATTTTTTAATTGTCGGTATTCATATTGCTAGTATAAGTGTTTAATCCTTTTCATGATAGACACTGAAAATACATTTTTAAAAAGCCTACAAATGAAAAATTGTTCATTCCTGGTGATATAAATTTGGCTCTACATATGGAGTCACTGTGAGCCTGCATATATGGCCCACAGTTTCCAAGCTTAAGAAGAAATCATAGGTGCTTAGGTGACCCTCTGGTCACTGGTAAGGGTCACATAGGGAGAATTTTTATCTCACACCATTTTTTTTCTCCTCCCATTTGGTGGTTTCAAACTGAATGTAAGAGGACAGACTTGGCTAGGCAGTGTATAAAGAAAGTTTCCAGTGCATACTGAGTCCTAGTTCTTTGACCTAAAGGATGCAGTTATTTCAAAGACGGGGGGAAAAAAGCCTTTCCCATGCCTTTTTTAAGTGAAATTCTCTTGTTGATGGGCTACACAACATCAGTAGGTCCATCAGAAAAGACTGCCCAGGGAAGTGGTTGAGTCACCATCCCTAGAGATATTTAAGAGACATGTAGATGTGGCACTTGGGGACCTGGTTTATTGGTGGACTTGGCAGTGCTGGATTAATAGTTGGACTTGATGATCTCAGAATATTATTTACTCAGAGGTCTTTTCCAACCTAAACAATTCTGTGATTTAGTAACAGAGATCTGGAGATGGGAAGAAAGCAAGGTAAATGTCGCTAAAAGGTATGAAAAAATTCAGCAGGCATACTACTACACAAAAACTCCCAGAACTCTAGCATGTTTATGTTCCATGGAAAAAGTCAGCATAAAAACCTGGACATAAATGTCCAGTTATTTCACAGCTCTGTTTACCTCTATTGCTAACAGAAGTCTCATCACTGTAGATTGCAGGCAGCATCATTGTGCTAATTTTTCACCAGTCCTTATTTTTTAATCAGCAAACTCACTCATATTTGTCGTAGGAACTTGAGTCTGAATTTGCGAACAGTTTAGTGATTCTGGTAGGCCAGGGGCTGCTGTCTTTGGTCAAGATACAATAGCTACCAAAGTACAGCTGATCTCTTATGGCTGAGCATGATTTAAAGGAAAATCTTTGAAAGAAGTATAACTGCCCGAATTACTACTCTTTTATATGTTTTTAAATGAGAATGTAAAGGCCAAGGGCATTTTTTCCTATTTAATACTATTAAATCCATCATTAAATCTCTCACTGAACACTGAGAGAATTTAATGGTGCCCTCAAGTGCTGATGCTGATGCTTGACTGTGTTAATATTGTTGTATATACAGATACAATAAATAACACTTAGCTAAGGTAGTGTTAGCAACCTTATTGGGTATATCAATACAAATAGCTGCACTAATGAGATTAAACATCAGAAACCAACGGCAATGTGAATTGAGGCACTGAGGCTAAAATATGGATAAGGATTCAACACATTGAACCTATCAATAAAACCGAACAGACTCTACTAAAAGCTTTACTGCTAGTTGGCATTAAAGGATTCATTTGAAAGTACAGTTTTTATCTTTTCTCATCTCGCTTTATCACATCCTCTGTCTTAAAACTCCTCTCTTTCTGGTGCACAAGTATTATGAGTGCTTCTATTTGCTGAACAGTCTGCAAAACCCTTGGCAGGTCATGGTGCTTTGCCTTGCTGTAACACAAGTTCCCTTTGGTTGATGTAATCCAGCAGTGGGAATGCACTGGGTTTGTACCACTGGTATTTTTTATGTCTGGTATTCTGAACACAGAGTTGCACTAGCTGAGTCACCTCTAGATCACCGTTTCTTCTCTCCACACTACAAACTACATCCTTTGGATGTAGTTGCCTTGCCCATGCAGATTATTTTAAGCCACCTTAAAATAATCTGCAGAAACCCCAAATGTTCATTATTACAGTACTCTTTTACCAGTGCAGAGATCTCCAACTGACTCCATTGCATTTTGAGGATATTTCCAATTTATGGTTTTATTGCTAGTAGGGAAAAAAGCTTTATGTTGTGGTCTTTCTTTTGATGTATGCTAAAGCTTAGAAGGATATATCTTTGTTTTGCTAAGAAACTCTTTCAAAGTGAAAAAGAACTGACCTAAAGGACTAATTTTAATCAACAGGGGTGAAAACCTTGCTTGGGCAGAGAAGTCCCTGAAGGTTTAAGTGGAGATTAATTGCTACATAGACATTATCTGAACCTTCTCATTTCAATGAATTGCAATTTGATGCTTCTTATAAAGAGAAATCAAAAGAAATTAATGTTTGCTGCCATGAAACAACCTTTTGTGACTTTTAATATTTTAAATTTCCAATGGTAAGGCAGTTATTTCTGATTCTCTGCACTCTAAAAAATAGGTAACATCATTAAATAGTGGTAATGATATGTCCTGTTTCCTTTTTTTTATGTATTACTTTAATTTTCCCACATGATTTCTATGAGGTTGAAAAAAAATAAAACATATACATCCTCATTTTTAAATGTCAGCAAAGGAATGTTAATTATAGTGTAAAGTGGATAAGTAAATCATGCAGTTAAGAGCTCAAAAATAAACAAGCATTTGTAACCATCTTATTTCCTTGCATACCTCTATCCTAATGTAGCCTATAATTTCATAATCACCTACTGTTTGCTGGCAAACATATTGAGGAATTTTTTAGAGAGTCATAAAAACTTTTGTTGGCATCATTTTTCATATCATTCTAGCTGTAAAACCAAGCTGTCTTTGTGGTGAGAGTCTGGTACAGCACCAGTAGAGAATACCTAGAAATGGTGAGGCAGCTGTCCCACATAGGTTTTCTGTGCCCCATACAGGGCCTTCAGCAGTTCAAGTTAAACAGTTAAAAACTGTTTTAAAGATCTGCTCATTTTGCTTTCTAATAATTTAATGTGATTTTAGAAAAATTAGATAAATCGAAATGTATTTAATTTTAGTTAAAATGGCTTAAAAATAATTGCCTTTTTTTTAATAGATGCAAATTTCTTATGCAGACCATGTCTACAATAATGCATAAGATGCTGATGTTAATCTACTTTCTAATGAAATAAATGGTGTAATGGATGAAGCCAGAACATGTTTGCAGAGTTGATTGAAGTCTTCAATGTATATTTTCATACCTTGTACTCTTTTTTCCATCTGGAATCACAGATTGGCATTGCCACCCTCAGTGCCATTTATGTCGAGACAAGGGTTTTCTTAAGGGACTTTCTGACTCAAGATTCTTTCAACCTTAGTTCCAATTTTATGAGTTGTAACTCATAATAATATTATGGTACTTACAGAGATTAGGGGGGTGCTGGGATGCCTAATTCAGGTTTGCAGACTACCTTGCAAATGAAAGCCAATGCGTATAATAAGCACAAAATACTGTTTCAGGGCTTAAAACAGACAGAGCTTGAGACAATAATAGCTTTGAGGAACACACTTAACATAAGCACTAGACAAATGTAAATTGCACAGCTACAGAATGGTTCCCTTCACTGCTCCGTGGTTGTGTTTGCAGCTAGAGAGAAGCAGACACACAAAATGAGCTTTAACAAGAAATGCCAGATTGCCTAGGGACATCTGAGGCAAACAAAGGGGCTCTGCCTGCCTCTGACAGCATCGCAAAGGCCACCCCATGTGTTGCAGGGAGAAATGGTAAGTGCTGTTTCGTGCCCATGGAATCTGGAAAATATGACAGCTAAAACTTAAGGCATCAGCACTGGCTCCTGAGAACAGGATGGTGAGCAGAGCTCCCAGCCAGGCACATTGTGCTTGTGCACAATGCCCTCACAAGGACTCTCGACACACCATGCTGCTGGCAAGCCTAACATTTCTCTACACAACAACAAGGGACTGGCCTCCAGCCCTCTCCCCACTCTTCTAGAGGATGGTCCAGATCTTAGGTCCACTGATGTGCCCCATGCTCTTTCTGCAGGCCATAGCAAGCATGTTGGGCAAATGCCTCCATTGTGTTTATCCCCACACTCAAATCCCCGAGGTTTATTGTGGTGCATCAGGAGCTTATGAAATCAAAAGCAGCAGAGGACAAGTATGGACTATGGGTTACTGATACATAAGAAAATAAGAAACTTCTGTTTCTATGTTCCTAAAGCACAATGGGACATGCCTTTCTCACAGTCACTCCTTTTGTGGTCAGTACCTAACATTGACATGTGAATGCAAAGGGTTCATGTTTTCTTGATTTAAAAGTATGTATTAACAACCATAAATGCTGAGGATTTTGATGGACTGAAAAATAAACAAGAAAATCCCACTTAGCTACATTTTAGGTGTGAGTCTGAATGGTGTATCTTATCACCCAGAATGACTAGTGCTCTGACCTGTATGACAAGCCAGATAACTTCAGCCACTCTCCCCTGTCTTGAACCTATTATCTTGTATTTGGCTGAAGCATATAATTTGGAAAAACATCCTTTATCTTATGACTTAAAGAGATGAAGATAGGCATTTCCATAGCACTGCATCCCCACAGTGAACCACCAGCTCACGAGAAGTTGTTCTTTTTTTCCTACCTTCACCTTGCCATTTTGTTCTTCTATCCATTGGCTTAGAAGATACAATACACATACAAGAAGTATGTGTGTTGTAACCCTAATGACATTAGTGATTTTCGTCTTTTTCCAATATTGTGGACTGGCAACAGTTTCCACTGATTTTTTAAGTCATCTCTTGAGAATCCTATTGAAGATGTTGAGTAGAGGTTCTGCCTTTCCTGGGGACACTTGACAGTTAGCTACAAATAGGTTTTCTAGAAGTCACATTACAGGGGGTTTTCCCCCATGAAGATGCTTACACAAATCAAGCATAGTGGCTCTTAGTGTGACAGAGCTGATTTCATCTGTGATCTTTTCTCTGTTCCTTTTTTTTTCACTTCTTCAGAATTACCAGCATTTCTGAAGAAATGTGTTCAAAGAAACAAGCTATTACAGCATTGGCATAACCAGTTCTGTTGTGCTACCACAGCCAAATGCACCCCAATGGATTGAGTTCTTTGGGTGAGAGTATGAGATGTGGGATGTTTGTTTTTAGTTTCCTGTCCTCTGATGATCCCTAACACCTTTCTGGGTCCAGTGTCTCAGTCTGTGGTATTCTTAATTTTTGGACATGAACCTATGTTCAACTCTGTACATCTCTGTACCCTTAGCTGAACTAGTATCTGTTGGCTTCGGACATCACATTGTGCCACTGTGCTACTTCTAGAATACAAACCAGCAAGATTTAACATCTTTCTGTCAATTCAGATCTAGGAGGCACATGATGTAACCTTGAGAACAGATGGCTGAATTCACATACACTGAAGCACACAGTGCTACACTGATTTCTTAATCTCATTCAGAATAAATGACTTGTATATGAACAGATTCCCCAAGTTGTCAGAGCATCATAAACAAAATTGTCTGCTAATTGCAGTCAGCCACATCCATGCAAGGTTGTCCAGGAAGGATTTACAGGCTGCTTTACCTTGCAGAGCCTCTTTGTTTTATGGCAGGGAAAAGGGAAGGAGAGACTCTGTCTTGATGCTCAGCTCTTCAGTCCAAGGCTCCAGCCTGGTGTAATTTTCACCAGTAAATTGAACAGATTTAATTTAATTGTGTTAAGAAACCACAAGTGCAAAACCTCTTGGAACTGTACTTTATAGAGCTACATTTGCCAGTGTTTTAACTTCCAATACTTTAATTCTGACTTTTTTCTTTTTATGGATTTTTCTTACCCTCTCTATCATCTTTTCACACTGACCAAGTTTGTTGTAGTAGCACAGAACAGAAGCTTCCTTGCTTCTTGTTATGGTTGGCAGCCTTCACAGGTATGTTAGCCAAAAGGCATTCTGGTAGCACTTTAACCCGGAGTACAAGGTACATTTACTTCATGTAGTGTCTGCCCACAACTTGTGCACAGAGCACACAGGCATCACTGTGTTACCCCTGAGTTCATGAAGGCTGACATGCTCAATCAGTTGACTGAACAAGCTGAGCTAAAAATACCAGTTCATACCCACTGGTGAATCTCCTCTGTGGATGCACAAAGGAGCCCTTTGAGTGAGCCCCCAGGCTTCCAGGAACCAAGTAAGTCTTTATGGTACCCCCAGTCCTCTTAAAATGGCTTCAGGGGTATGAAATTGGAATTAAGAACAAATTAGACCAAACCAATGACCTGTTATTTCATCTTCTGACCAGGGAGTTATCCAGGACTGCTAATGTACCTATCACAAAGCTTCTAGCCTCCCACAACATAAGAAAATGGAAAAATTTGTCTAGTTTAAAAAAAAAACCCATATTTTTTCCCCCACAAAATTTGCTTCAATGACCTCCCTGCATTTAGCAGTGTATTTTTGTCTGAATTAAAGGCGTGTTTATATTAGAACATTGCATGCATTTGTGGAAAAGATATTTCAGTATTGATAAATATTTACCGTGAAGGTATTTCTGTCTTCTCCAAACCGCAGATGTTTTCCTTACTAAATGTGTCTGGTCTTCAGCTTTGAGCATTTTTTTCTCTGCTTTTTTGTCTGTATTAATACAATCATCCATCAAAACAAGAGTAAGGCCCTAACCAGTGTCCTGGTGTTTTTTTTCAATGGCCTTTGTTTTAACTTCTTGAAATATTTCCAGAGCAATTCTGAGGCCACTACCATTGCCTAAGAATTAACATGCTTGTTACAGTCTCTGAAAATGTCAGCTATATGCACTTTTTCATTATTATCTGAAATCATGCAGAGATCTGGACCTTGAAGTATCCTAGGTCTTTTCCTTTCCTCTTTTTCCTCCCCCCCCTCCCAAGAGGCAGCTATTCATCTTCATTAGCCACTTCTGTTAGCTTGCTGCCAACTGAGACTAGAAAACTAGCTGCATCAGTCTTGCATGGCAATTCAGGAATTAGAATCCACAGTCCTTGGGTGCAGGAGGTTAATGCACTAATAAAGATTGTACCTTGATTAACCACATCATCTCAGCTTGCCCAAGCAAGGTTGGTTTTCAGACAGTTTGTTGTATCATATGGCTCAATGCATTCATCTAGAAACAGCTTCTTAGCTAGGAAGAGATATTAATCTTTGTGACTAAAGGAGAAATTTTATCCTTTTTTTTCATTTCAGTGAAGAATATTTTTAAAAAAAAGGAAATGGTCTAAATGCTGTTCTGTGATTTACCTGTAAGAGAACACCTTCCTTTCCTAATAAGTGGGGGGAGGGAGGTTTGTCCTAAACTCTGATATGAGAGAGCATGACATGGGTTATACGCTAATTAACTTATTTTCAGAACGAAGCCACATTTCTTTTAGGTGTTCATAACTTCTTCTAGACTTACAGGCTCATTTATTCTCCCCCAAAATGAAAAAAAATTTGCAAGCTCCTATGTTAAAGTATTATAATCATACAAATGAAGGACCTAAATAAGTCAGTTTGATAAGTAAGCAGCTGTAGCCTTCTTTTACATTTATCTGTCCTAGATTGCTGAACCTTGACTAAGTGTTGAGGTTATTTTCAGGATGGTTCCACTAAAACAGAGATAACATATTCCAAACAGAAACTTACTGCACTGGCATTTCTGATTTGCTGTAGGGTGAATTGATCCACAGATCGCGTTGCAAATGCTCATGATTTGGAATGGTTTAGTTCTGTAGATACCAAATATCTGGAGATTTAATGCTGAACACATTCTTTAGTGCTGCAGTCGGCAAAATCTCTTACCTTCTTCCTTTTCATGGGCCAAATTTCTCTTTTTTCCTTCCCTTCCCAGCTCATGGGCATGCATGTGCACACACACACACACACACACAAGTCCTGTTACTTTCAAGCAGTTTCTGCTGATGACCATCTGTGCACATCTGAAGAACCAAGCACAGCAAAAATGACACAGTCACAAGCTACACAATTACCTTTATTTCTTTGTTTAGAACAAAAAATAAAATAATCCTTGACAAGCACTTGCCCCTGGATTGTCATGTATCTTTGGACATTATACCAATGAAGCCTAATGAAAGGAATTCATATTACAGAAAGCATCAGAGCATTTGGAGAGTCTTGGGACAGGTGCCAAGAGGGAAATGTGGTAGAATGTGTTTGCAGCAGATTGCTATGAAAAAAGTGACTCCCTGAAATCATTTTAGCAGGAGTAGGAGAGACAGAAGAACTGCTGACTGAGGTTCAGTGCTGAACTGGCACCCAGCTCAATGTCCTTACTGCAATTTCAGCACCATGATAGGGAGCTCTCCGTAGTTCCCTTATTTCATCCTTCAGTTAGTGGGTGAAACCATGTGTGCCGCTTATCTCAAGTTTAGAAAGCATTTTGCATCATACATGACAAATATTAACTATAAATTAAAACCCACCCAAGTGAGTGGAGAGAACGTAATGAAAAAGGAAACAAAAGAAGCTGGAAAATTACAAGGTATTTTGTCAGGTGGTGATGGTTCTGAACAACATGTTATCCTTTTCAAAGGAAACTATGGGGCTGATGAGGAAGTAGAAAAAAAAGTTCTAAATATGGATAAGTGACATCATAAAGAAATGATGAAACAGCTTTATCTTTCCATTTTATAGGCACATATTGGAGGTTTGGGTTAGAAAAGTTACAGCAATGACAGATACTACAGGAACCAATTTTGAAAAAAAGAAAATTGGCTTTTCACACCATAGGAACCTTACCACAGTGAAATATTGTCAGCTTCAACACAGTCTCCAAAAGTTTCAGTGTCTGACTCTTTGCTTTGGATATTTGACACTAAAATCATAGCCATGTTGTCAGCTAGTGGCAAGGTAGCTTCATTGAATTGAAAGGGATATTTGCCAACTGACAGCAGTTAAAAAGAGAGACTCATGTTAAAAAAAAAAAAGATAATATTGTGAAGACAGAAGAGTAACTAGATTAGAGGTTCTCAGACTGTGTCTTGTGATCACTTGCTAAAGGGTCTTGGAAAGCTCTGCATTAGTTTTGCATGGCCTTGACTTCCAGCTGAATAAATATATCTAATGCTTCCCTAAAATCTGCATTTCAGTGTAGGCAACTACAAAGACAGATCCTCTCCAGTCCCCCTGAGCTAACCAGCAAGAGTATTTGCAAAGGAAAATTGTGTCTCACAAATCTCCTATAATTCCTGTGACATGTCAGTAGAGCAGTGGATGAAGTTGAGTCAGCTAAAATAATTTTCAAAAGGTGTTTGACAGGGGCCTTTATGAGGTGCCACAAATATTTCTTAAATCATCATGTGTAGAGAGACAAAATATTATGAATCAAAAATCAGCTAGGTGAGCACAAGCAGAGAGGAGGATTAAACAGTTGGTTTTCTTAATGACCCAATAATAAGTTCTGGTTTTGGCACTGAGTGAACAGCAAGATTATTCATATGGTAAGACTTTAAATCTAGATGATACTCATCTCCCTGCTTGTTATTAATTACGATTTTTCTGAATCAGTTCAACCATTTCTGGTATCATGTGCCACACAGCAAGACTGATGACACTAGACAAATAGCATTGCCTTAAATCTAGAGTGAATACTATTATTTACCTCTGCATGGTACTTTTCCTGAAAAATTATCAACAAGCTAGGGTTAAAAGCTCCAAACAAAACACTGCCAAGCAGTCATTAATCCCCAAGAAATGCCCGATTACTTAATTGTTGCTGCAGAAATTGAAGTTGGAGCAAGGATATGCAATACTATAGATTTCTTTATTTGTAGGTTTTCCCTTCAGTGAGAAGAAAAGCCAAGTTGGCATATTGAGTAAGATTAACTAGGCTTGGACCTTTATAGCTTGTAAAACTGGACATTTATGTATGACTGCTGAAAACTGATTTACTACAGGTAGAGATGAGTAGAGCTGCAGGGTTGTAGAGTTACAGTATGCATGTGAATGAGAGGTGCCATCACCACCAGCACCACAAGGATGCCAGTGCAAAACAACACTGGTGCAACTCTCACAAGGAGAAATGTGTGTTACAAAAAAAAAAAAGAGAGGGTCTCTGAGCAGCTCCTTGGACTTGTGCATCTGGTTGCAGGAGGAGGAGGGCAGTCATTGTCATCTCAAACAAGCTGTCCTCCAGTTGGGCAGGACATATCATTATCCACATATATTTTTAAGCAGCCTGGTCAAGGCTTCCTTCTTTGATCTAGAAGTCTTTGTTTTCCCCAGTTCTGGACCCCAAATATCTTCTCAGTACTTTCTTTAGTTGACAGTGTTCAGGCTTTAGGATTAAGTTAATCAATTTTGAAGAAGACTATAAATTGGTTTTAAATTGGACCATTATCTTGTAGTGGCTGGAATATTTTCTGGTGCCAGGTGTTTCTGACTTATTTTTTGTTTGATTTCTGCTGAAAAAGACCCTGCTTTTTTTCCTCTTTCTAATTTCAAAAACCTTTTGTGTCAATCAATGTTCTAACACCAATTTGAAGGTGCTAAGGCTCTTAAATACATTTAAATTTTCAACAGTTCTTTTCAAACAGTTTTCAGTCCAGCGGGTGCTTTATGGCAGTAGTGCCAATCCCAAACTCCAAAACCAGGCAATTTTCCTGAGAAAAGAAGATGTGCATGAAAAGTTCATTTTAAAATAAAAGCTGAGTCTTTTCTGTTTAGTTAGTTAAATAGTTGCCATTTAGGCTTGCATTTTCAGGCATTTCACACCATGTACCAAAAAAAAAGATCTCAGTATAATCATATGTCCCTACTAGTGTTTTGAATCTGTCTCAAATATCTTCAGATAGAGTCTAAAATCCTGAGACTTGGCACACTTGAACATATTCTGGATTTGTTTCTGCTTGATCTTGCAAAGTGTTGACATTTTCTGGACACCTAAATCCTTTCTCCTGATTTTTGAGGCTCTGTTCTTGGCAGCCAGAAGGAGACTCTGCACATAGTTTAATGCTTCTATTTTCAAAAAAAACATTATACTACATTTAAATCTTACCACTCCTCAGTGCTGACAGCCTGTTGTTTGGGACATTTTTCATGGTGGCTTTCTGATTATTTTTTTCCTAATTTTATTTAATTTTATAGTTGTCTGAATTTCCAAGGGTAGAGATAAATAAGCAATATGATCACAACTCAATGTATTATTCTAGTAAATTCACATTCAGATATTCATGAAAATGGCAATTATTAACCCTGGCAGATATCAGTAGTCTTACTAAATCTTTGTGTCAGAAAGGGTTACATCAAATTTAAATTATGTAGAAAGCTTTATTATATACCACAACTGAAAGTAAAAAAAGGGGAAGAGAAACTAGTTGGGGAAAGAAAAAAAAAAAAAAAAAAGACCATTAAGGCTATTTTTCATTGAAGTATGGATGAGAAATGATGTTGGAGAAAAGAAGAAATGAAAGATTTTGACATGTCAAAAAAAAAGGTCACCCTTATTTTTAATCAACCCTCTGGTCCTTTCCCTGGATGAAGGCATCATTGTCAGACTCAGGCAGGCAAGGTGGGAGGAAAGAGCTCTGCTGCTGTAACAGATTGGTTTGTGCTGGCACAGAGCAGACTCCTCAGGAGACGTCTCCCTGAAGGTGACAGTGGGGTCACCAATTGTATAACCTGGAAGAACTGCTTCTTGAGCAAATGGCAATCACAAGCACTGAATAGAATATTTCACAAGTAGGATAACTTTAGGTCAAAGCCACCAGATGTTCTCAGTCTGGCTGCCCCCATTCTTCAGTTGACAGAGATAACATAAAGCATTGCCCTTTGGAAGAAAGGGACACTTAGTCATTCCCATGTGTTCTTTTGGATTCAGCACCTCAACTTGTAGGGAAAAACACTTTGGTTGGAAACCGGGTTTTAGCAGTGGAAACACCTCTGGTCTATGTATGCCACATCACATTTCTCACAAAATAATTTGTCCTCTGAGGGAAAAGCAAGAAAAGCAGGTGTGAAAGTGGTACTTTTTTAGATAACAGACTTAGGGTTAAATATCCACATTGCAATGTTTCCACATTGCATTTTTGTCAATTTATAGTCATACACCTTTACTGTTGGAATATTCCTTAAGACATAATTCCTTAATCTTTTGCAAACAGTAGCACATGTGCCAGATACTTGAGGCAAACAGCAATCTGATTGCCTATGTTTTTTGCTGCCTGAGTTTTAAGAAGTTACTGTATATTAAAAATTGCTATATACTGTTATTGCTGGCACTTATCAGATAAGGAAGTCATAAGATGAATGATCTGCCTCAAAGAAGTGAAAAGCAAAGCAATTCTGATACTGAAACTGCAAACCAGATGATGCTCTGATTAGAGGCATGCACATAGATTACAGAAGTACAATAAATCATATAACTTTTTAGCCCCAAATAAAATAAAAGAATGCAATTTTTATTAGGAAATAAACTGTTTATCAAGAATGCTTTAAAGGTGACATTTATTGCTAATAAACTGTGTTGAAAGGGCTGGTCCTTTCATTGGCAGAACAGCCGGAGTCTTTCCACTATGTAAAAAATGCAGCAGCTCAGTCCATGCCGGGTCAGGAAGCAGTTCTGTCAGCACTAATGAGGAATGGGCAAGAGACTCACACACACTTTTTTTCAAACAAGAACATTTCTCTTTAAAAAGGAATGAGTCATGGAAATATAACTCCAGTATTATTTTGGGAGGTTGTGGATCTCTGTATGGCTCCTTGGAATATCACTGAGAAACAATTCCACAGTCAGTTAATGGTAGCAAAACCCAGCAAAGCATCTGCCAGGCAGACTCTTGATAGCATCAGCAACCCCCCTGCTTAAGGCAGGATGTTACTGGCTCTTCAGTTCTTCTAACATACAAGCCAACTTTCAGGGTTGTCATGCTTGGCAGTATTTCTCATATTAATTCTCTTAAGTTACAGTGTACCAAATACTGTGGCTGTTGGTGCTGAACATGTCAAAGAAACATGTCCATCCCTTAAGATCCTGCACTAGAGAGGAACAAACTTCTTGTCTGAAGTGTTTCATTTATCTCTCCCCAAAAGCTGCCTTGCTTTGGAGACCAACTCATTCAGACTGGAATCATAACAGTATTAAGGGTGTGCCTACCTTCTACCTGAAGCTGTGTAAAGGAAGACTACATAAAAGTCAGGTCAAGCTACATCTGTCTCTTAGGTATGAAAAAATGTCCCTCAAGACAAAACAGGGAGGAGAAAACTGTGGAGTGCAGCACACTTCATTTGGGGCTTGCCATATAACTGTGTCCTGCAAGGCACAAACACCTTGGAGTTAGGAACTTACTCAACTCCTTCACAATGATAAAGGCAATTTTAGGAATTAACTGCTAGCAAGTGGTAAGCATTTACCATTCTGACCTTGACTGTGAAATCTGTTTTGTGATTAGTCCTCAGTGTGTACCCCATTACTTGGTCATGAACTGAAATTTCTATTCCCCTCTACAAAAAAATGCTCTTCTGTTAATCTCACCAGCCTGAATACCTTGTGTGATTAAAATGTATTTGCAGATTGTCAGAAAAATCAAACTTTTTGCACTTAAGATGCGTTATCTATTCAGGAAAATGAGACAGTGCTTAGGAACTGCTCTCAAGAGTCTGTAAAAATCATTGTAACTGGCCATTTCCTAGAAGCTGCCATAACTTAAATATTCCACTGCCCAGGTACTCTTGCTACTGATATGCTATCATTGTCTTCTTTTCTACTGACTTTCTAAATGCAGTTTGCTGAACAATATTGTTTTTCAGGAGATGACCCATTCATGGCCTCCACCACTGTCAGCTATTCACACACCAGGAAAAGCAGAACAAAGCAAGTTTCCCTTCCCAAACAAGGTAAGACATTCAGCATCATGTAGAAACATTCCTCCTGCACCTCACAATATGTCCTACACAAGGACATAATGAGTGAGGTCTCTGGGCTGAGGTTGATGCCCTGGTGATGATCTTCTTCATGTGTGTGTGCCAGTATTCCCTGTCTTTTCCCTTCTTACAGCCTCAGCAGGGCTACACAGTCTGCATCTCTTGGCAGCAGAATTGATGGTGGTCTGGGGGTCACAGGTGCCTCATGGCAAGGCAAAACCACTGGTGTCTCTGGTGGGATGTCCAGATGGGGTGGCTTCTGCTGAGGCTCCTGACTGATACCTTAGGGCACAGACAGCAGTGGAAAGTCGGGGAGCTCCTGCATCCATTGCTCCTGCATCATTTGATTTCACCAGCTGAGATTTTGGTTGAAACCTTTGAAATCTGAGGAGGCCTTCACTAGTACACTGGCCTCTAGTTGGGCCTGAGGACTGGCCATACATCTTCTGCCACCAGCCTGGCTTCAAAGGGGCAGCTTTGCTAGAGAGGCAGTCGGCCCAGCGCCGTGATGCCCAGAGGGGCCACAGAAGCATTTGCCACAGAAACATTTGATCCCCCAAGAGGCCAAAGCCACTAGTCCTGCTGATGCTCCCTTAAAACCAGCCCCCCTATCGGATATGTATCCAAGGAAGGATGCAGTGCAGCATGGTAAAGCTCATCAGCACAAGCTTGGGGAAACCACATTATTTATACATGGTAAGTCAGGAGGGAATGAAATCAACTATCTTGTGCAAGAGCCAATAAATTTCACATTGTATCACCATATACTGTGTAGATGTCACAAGCATATTTCATGCAGCGTGCAAGCTTGAAAGATGGTATTGATGCTGTTTATAGTCTTTCTCCTGTTAAAGCAAGCTCGTTTGGCAACTTTTAAGTCCATTCTGCAAAATTTAGTTCAGGGAATAATTATAACTACAAAGCCAAGAAAACTTCATTTGACTACAGTAATAGAGCTTTTCTGTGGATGAGAGTGTCATGATTTTGAAGTATCAGGGGTGTAAACCAAGACATCTCTTGTTGCGGTTGGCCCGTGCGGGGAAGAGATGATGCTGAGTCTAGTTCAGAAGGCTGAATATTTTATTATTATTATAACTATATTTCAATACATTATTATATATCTAAAGAGGAGCTCTTAAAACTACATCTTACTTCTAGCTATCATATCTAACTACTGTAACTGTAACTAACTCGTGACTCCCTCTCTGCAGGGAGTTTAGACACAGGTGCATACCATTGGCTATCAGGGCCAAACAATCCTCACCAGTGTCTAATTAACTAATGATTCTAGGTAAACAATTTCCTAATGCATTCCACATGGAAAAACAAGGGACAGGAATAGAAATTGTTTTCTTTTCTGTCCTCTTTCTGCTCTTCTATGAAATTATCTTCACAGAGCAGAGATGTGGGCACTACAATCTCTGGCATGTTATGAAAGAAAAAGAAGGAAATAACTCACTATTTGCTTGTTGAAGGCAGACAAATGACTGAAGATGGTAGGTGAGCTAGAGGCTTGTTAAGTTAGAGTAAGTCCTGTAGAAGAGAGGTGGATCAGCAGCTTTCAAGCAGGTGAAGTGCCTGATAGGGATGACAAAGTGAGGTGATGCTTGCAGTGCTGCGTTTCCTGCCACAATTATCCCCACACGATGGGTTTGTGTGGCATATGTGCAGATGTGCATGGGCAAGGCACCTGTCAGTGGGTCTGTGTGGCCATCGTGAATCCACTTCCTCACAACTAAATGTATTGTGATAAATATAGAAATGGGAGAACTACAGAGCAGAGAGCAAAGATATGTGAATAATGGTTGATATTGACTTTCTCATCTTCTCTCTGCCTGTTCATCCATCTCTCTGGGAAATTTTCTATTATTTTGAATTGCAGAGCTGTTTCAGAGATCTGCCATTCATTTTTTTTAAAGATCATTTCCAAGGTGGTTTCCTTTTCTCTTGCCAAAGTAGAATTTCCATTTTTTTTTTTTTTTAAGCTTAGGATGGACAAGATTTCATCTAGTAATATATGAGCATCCCTTTATACATATAATAACGTCACAACTGTATTGTGGCCTGGGTGATCTGCATGGCCAGAAATTAGAGTGCTTTGTGTGTGATGGCAAAGAAGTACGTTAAAAAACTCACCAGAGTCCTGGAACAATCCTGAATTACTTGCCATAGATTATGTTAATTTTAGAAACGACTTCTATTTTAAAATATTTTAAAATAATTAAAAGCTATTCTATGGCTTAATCTGGTAATCTGTACAGTTACAGACTTTAGAAAGCATCTGCTTTTCAGGCTCCAAAATGCAAAAAATGGTTTCCTAATTTTTCAAACATGTTTTTCAAAATTCTGTAAGCTAGCTATTGCTTTTCACAAAGCATGGTGTAAAATCTTTATTGGACCTCATAGGGAATGTTTCCATAGCTCTTGGAAAGCTTTCCCACAGGTAAACTACGTAGCTGTCCCTATTTTTTAAAACCTGAGGGCTACACCAAACTTTAGTGGATCGCACATTATTCAGATAAATGGGTCTGTCAGTTAAGTAGTGACCAAGGCCAATAAAGAGACTGAAAGGCTAAAATCAGGGCAACAGTTTCATCTCTTAGTTCCAAGTCATGCACAGTAACATGATTTCCTTTTCAGTCTTAATGGCAGTGTTGGGACATCAGTTCAATCCATTTGCAGAGACTCTTCGAGAAAGAGAAGCAAGTAGGCTGCACCCACTTTTAACAGAAGACCATTCCCAAACATAAAAATACTCATCATTTTGGGAATGGGAAAAAGAGAAGCTTGTCAGGCTCCTGCCCTGTTACAAGGATGCAAATCATAACTACTTTTCTGTCCATAAAAACTGAGTGTCAGCATCATTAGTTCGCATTCACGCCACACTGCTTTTAACCTGCAATTCAAGTAATTAGCGATCTGACAGCTTGAAACTTGAAATTTATTAATTAGGCTATTAAAGTTGCAAAGGCCACAGCAACTATGGCTAGAGTGGTTTTGAAATCAGTCTAGTAAAAAAAGCTAAATACCTGAGATTTATATATCACAAATATAACGAATTCCACGTTTGAAACTGCACATGTGGCTGTATCAATCAATATAACTAAATGCGCATTTGATGGAAGGGATGGAGGTGCATATGCTGTATTCTATATGAAATCAAGCCTCATTAGCATGGGAGGTTTGCATTGGTTCACAAGAATGGGAGGAGAGTCTGGGTCAGGTTTGACACATGTGGCAGTGCTCAGTAGGTTTCCAAGTACTATGCTGCTGGAGGAGCACCACTAGAGACCTGTCCTTTATGTAATGGAGGGCATAAAGTTCCATTTCATCCCTAACTTTGAATTTTCTTTCTCTCTGGTATTAATTTGTACTCTTGAATTTACTAGGAAGGGGTAATGACAATCCTTTTATTTCTTGTTTTTCAAAGCTTAAGGATAATTGATTGAATGTGTGATGTGACAAGCTGTGTGTGCTTTCCTTTCTCCTATCTCTGCCACATTTTGTTATGTACAAATGATCAGGCATTTCTTGATTTTAATTTTATTAAAAGCATCTTAATAAATAAACTTTAAATGAATAATTAAATTTGTAAATAAGTGCTCATGATGCTTATGTGAATGAGCTTTCATGTTCAAGCATTAACTCTCTTGTGTAGGAAAAAATGTTGTTAATTCTGCTGCCTGCTTTGCTCTCTTTCTTCATTTTTACCGTGATTTCTTGTCTTGATTGTCTGATCAGGTGCTTGATTTCTGGTTACGTATATGTGATATTATGGGATCAGCCATCATTTTGTTATTTGAGAATTAATTTAGCCACTCCAGGAGAACTGGTTTCTTGTCACAAAGCTATTGGGTGATTATTCTCAGCAGATGCTAAGTTATCATAGTGACGTTGTTCTTTACAAGTGCAATTCATTTGCTTTTTCCTTTCTTGTTGATTTTAACAAGCTGGAGGAAATATGCTGGAAAATAATCTTCAGAAATGAAGGCTTCACCTTTTTTTTAAAGTTACATTCTTTTTTTCCTCCATTAGTGGGAACATTCTATATTTCTCTATGAGATATTTTTACTAGCCTTTGGCAGAGGCAAGATACTGTGCTCAGCAGTTAAAGGGGAAGGTACACTCTTCCTGAGGTTAATGAAAAGGTAAAAGAGTGAGCAAGATCCTTGTTTAGAAGTTTCAAACACTTTTACAAATACAAGGATATTTCCCTCAAAATGATTGTATTTCCCTGAACTTCTCCAGGTACATAAATTCTCTGTTTTGGAAACAGAACATGCTCTAAAAGCCTACTTTTATTGGGAGTATGGTTGGCTACAAGAATAGCATTTAAATTCAAGTGTACATACCACTACATCACCGCTGCAAGTTGGTCTTGACTTTTAAAGATTGCATTCAGTCACTCAAAAAAACCAGGCTTTAATCTCTCTTCATCAGAAACATTCACAAAAAGCTGATGCAATTTGTCAAAAGTACACAATTTCAAATTACTGAGAAATTATTCTTGGCATGTGAAACATGGTATAGATCTTTTCATATTGCAGTAGATGGTAGAAACTCTTGGGGCTTGCCCAAAAATTTGACGTCTCACATTACAGGTATGTAGGATGGAAGTAAGTTGCAGATGTGTGTTATGATATTAAAATTACAGATCCAAGCCGTGCAGTCTGGACAGAGCAAAATGTGCAGATCGAGGGATTCTGACCAGCTGAGTCCTCAAGATGCCGGGGCCTGCTATCCAGCCAGCCTCTGTTTGGAGGGCGCACAAAGCTCTTGGGTCCCCAAGCCCCTGAGGAATTCACCTGAGTGACTTAGCAGCACAATCTCAGCCCAACCAAGTCAGAGCATCCTTGGCTCTCTGGGGACCTGCAGTTCCTCTCCCCATGAGCTCTGTGTTTGGCTCATCCCTCTGTTTCTGTGGACCAGGGATCTGGTCCAGCGCTCAGTTCCTCACCAAAAATGACTGCATGTGTTCCTGTGGGAGCCTGGCCTCTCTGAGCAGTCTTAACTGCAGCTGTAACTGCAGCATGGATATGAGGTGGTATTCCTGTGTGTGTCTGGGTTATTCAGAAGCAGAATTACATATGGGATACTTTTCCTGCTGCCATCCATGACAAAGAATTATTTTTCCCTTGATTTAATTATCTTTTTGTTATGGTTTATATTTGTATTTATAGGCTTTTTTAATATATATTTTTATGAATGCAAACAAATTCTGTGAGTAAAACACAGTGAGGTAGCATTTGCACTTGAGGGAAAAGTGGTCTGATTTATTGCACCACATTCAAAGATATTGCTGTTGTCATACAGGGTCGACCTTGTAATCTCAGGGACCCAGACCTAGTCTGTATTTTCATTCTCTAATGCTGTCAATGTCAACATGTGAAAAGAAAAGACCAGCTGTGCTACTACCTCAGGAATCCAATGGTCCATGAAACAATATTGGCCTTCCCTTCTCTCTTCTCGTCTGAACTTGTAGAAGATAATAGACGAGTTTTGGCTGATCAATACATGAATAGTGAGCAGGAGAGTCATAATAGCTATACAAGGAATTGCACCATTAAAGGGTTGTTGTGAAATAAGTTTACAAGCCTAATAATTAATGGATTTTCCAATAAATATTGGACTTATTATTGTAAATGAAAATTACTTTGAAACCAAATGAACAATCATCAGTGCTGTTTGTACTGTTAAGGTTATGTCCAATAAGTATTGCAGAAAAAAAATTGCTGAAAAAATAATACACCTTCCCTTTTTTTTGTTATTACTGTAGGAGGCACAACAGGGATCTACAGGACACAGCAATACAAGTAAGTACCAGCTCATTTTCTGGCTTCATTGGATGGAGGGGTGGACAATGACTTATAAAAAGAAGTGACTGATGAAGTAAGGGATCAGTGGAAGACTGGGACAGCACAAAGCCTCAGCAGGTAGTACTCAGCTATGGACAAATATGGAGAACTGAACTGAAGAGTGACCATCAAAATGTCAGCTCCTTTGTGGCCTGGGAAGAACAAAAAGTTTTCATTTCACTATGGCTATTCCATTATGTAAATGAGAAAGAGTGAAAGAGCAAAAGAGTGTTTTTTTTGGAAAGCCAGAAAAGAGCTGACCTACTTGCACAGTCAGATCCAGACTACCAGAAAATTGTGCAGGAAAACTTGTAATCATTTATCTTTCATATGCAATGGTATATTTTGTGGCCATTGCACAGTAATAAGCTGCATAAATCTTGCCAAACTAACACCAGATAACATTTCAAAGACCCTATGGCCGTGGGTCTTTTTGGCTACCAGTGTGGGTAGGGGAGTGATGGGTGCTTGTGTGCCTCCTGCTCAGGGCTTTCCAGTGGACTCCAGTTTACAAGTCATGGTGCAGATCAGTAGCACTTTAATTACATTTAACTATGGTAAAAAACTTAGCATCTGTATTGAATTGAATACAATTCAAGGAAGATTGAATTGTTCTGCAAAACAAAATATTAATCCTCTCCCTTGACACCTCTGGTGGTTGTTGATGGTGTCTTGCATATTAAAAATACATGATTCTATCCTGCTTTCCACATAATATCATCACAACCAAAAGAATTATTTTGCTAGCTTCCTGACCTGTCAGCCAACACAAAGCCCGGTTTGCAAATTGCAGGGCTGTGACTGAAGGTGAAAAATGCCCTGAGCTCATAGATAGGGCTTTGGAAGGGTCTGGTCACCCACTGTGTGAGGGAAAAGACATCCAGAGAGACAAGACTGGGAGATGTAGGCTTTTAAAATGGTGTGGCTCTTCACTGGGGAAAGGTCAGCGTGAGGAAGACAATGTTGTGAAGAAACATGCAGTGGTGTCTCTTAATTGCTGGCATTGGTTTGATATTGCTGCAAGTACCAGCACTAAGGAAATAATAAAAGGCAAAGGGTACGAGGTTCTGTCAGAAAATAATGGATACAGTAATGAGAGAAAGAAGCACAAAAGAACCATAATAGAGAGGGCTATGCAAACACAGGCAGAGGCACAAGCATGACAAACACACCAGCTGAGCTGAGGGCTTTGCAATGACATCAGAGACCACAGTATTTGGCCAGCTTTGGTCCTAGCTGAGTATTTCCTTCTTCCAAAACTTGAATAAAATAGGTTGTTCTGCAGATTTAATGAAACCTGCACTCCTGTGTATTACAAAATTGATCCTATGACCTTAAAACTTTTCCTTGCTTCTTACTCCTGTGGTCTCTGACCCCACTTCACTTCCTATTCTCCCATCCCTCCTACACCCCCTTACTCCAGTTTCTCCTCTCTTCATTCATCCTGCTCAGTAAAATCTGCAGCTGGGCAGAACCTACACTTGGTACTGCCTAGCTGATGACAACCAAACTGAAGAACACTCAGACCCATGCAGAAATATTTTCTTCATTGGTGGCAAAAGTCAGGATCACTGTTGGATGCTCAGACACATTTTCTAACATCACAGAGAGAGTTTGACTACCTCTGAGAGCTGTATCCATGAGAATTCCTGTTGAAATGCTGGAATAAGATATCAGATAAAACACAGTTAGAATGAGGTATAGACTTCAGCAGTCGTGCATGTCAAACTCAAAGGAAATTTGGGAAAAAATTATTCAGATGTGTGGTGGGTTGAACCTGACTGGACACCATGTGCCCACCAAAGCTGCTCTATTACTCTCCTGGACACAGGAGAGAAAATACAACAAAAGGCTCATGGATGGAGATAAAAACAGGGAGACAGCACTCACCAGTTACTGTCATCAGCAAAACAGACTCAACTTGAGAAAATAAATTTAACTTATTACCAGTCAAATCAGAGTAGGACAATGAGAAATAAAATCAGACCTTAAAAGCACCTTTTCCTCACCCATCTCTTCATCCTGGGCTCAACTTCACTCCCAAATNGCACTCACCAGTTACTGTCATCAGCAAAACAGACTCAACTTGAGAAAATAAATTTAACTTATTACCAGTCAAATCAGAGTAGGACAATGAGAAATAAAATCAGACCTTAAAAGCACCTTTTCCTCACCCATCTCTTCATCCTGGGCTCAACTTCACTCCCAAATTCTCTACCTCCTCCCCACCAGCAGTTCAGGGGACCAAGGAATGCAGTCAGGTAATCAAATCACACTTTGTCTCTGACACTCCTTCCTCCTGAGGGAGGGGACTCGTCACACTCTTCCTTACTCTGGTGTGTGGCCCCTCCCACAGGAGACAATCCTTCATGAACTTCTCATGAGCCCTTCCCAGAGGCTTTGCTTCTCACCAACTGCTCCAGCATGGGTCCCACACAGGGTCACAGGTCCTGCCAGCAAACCTGCTCCAGTGTCAGCTTCTCTCTCCATGGGTCCACAGGTCCTGCCAGGAAATATTAGCAAATTACTCTCTGAGAAAGAACTCTAACGGTCAATGTATTGTGTTATCCAAGTGCACATCTTCAGAGTCCCAATTAGCTGTTTTTTCCCATTGCACCCTGACTTCTTTGGAGTGGCTATTGAGCCTGTCATTTGCAGTGGTTTTACTGCAGCTGCCAACATTGTCTTTCTCATGGATAGCATTTGCATTTCTGTCATCCTTCCCCCACAAGGAAATCAAAGCATTTAAAAACTCATAGTGGCTGAAATTATACTACTCCATCACAATAAATATAATATATCCCTGTTACCCAAAAAGGGAAACTTAATCTGGTTGAGTGATTCACCAAAATTCCAACTAAGAAGAGAAAACTCCTTTTCTGGCCACCCACTATTCAACAGGGGAAATCCTACAAAAGTTCATTTGAAATTTATTTTGAAATTCAAGAAATCTGGACACATCTTCTGCTTGTATCTAAAAAGGCTGGGTAAGAAGTTGCATGAGATGAGGCAGAAACTAGCAAAAAGCTCCCAGTTCTGTGGCTGAGGATCTGTGGACTGACTATTTCCACTGTATGTTTTCTGCATAGACTCACTGACACACACCTGTTTCAGGAGACATACACAGTGCTTAGCATCTGAAACAAAGTGTGCTAACAGCAATCCCATAGCAAGATAGGTAGCATGTTCTTTGTTAATTCCAAAAAGGCTAAGAGAAACAAAGGTTCACACAAATTTGCCCATAAGAAGCAGTCAAAACTAGAGAAGATTGAGCAGTTCAGCAAATGTCAGCCTCCCTCAACGGTACCTGCATGCATTTGACAGGTTACATGAAAAAATCAAAAGCAAATCTTAATTTGGCCATGAGTGAGTGTAAAAAAGCCAAGTTATGGTAACAGGTAATTATCTTTTACATACCCTTATCCAAAAATATTATCTGTACCGTATCTGTGACATTCAACTATGCTTAGGCTATATGCATTTGTAAAATTTCTACGATTCAGTCAAGTGAGAATGAAGTTGGTAAGAACTGATAAAGCATTAATGGCCAGATTTTCTACTCTGATAGGCCGGACTGATGCATTTCTACCATCTGTACAGGCTCCGTCCTTCCTCTCTGCACAGAAGTATGTTAAGTGACAATTAGCATAAAAGCAGCTACAAATGCTTATGGTAGGGTAATCCATTAATATCCAGTTTGGCTAAATCACAGACATTCTGTTTCCTCACAGTACGTATGCTGTTTCCCTTGTTGCTGCATTAACATGCATTGCTGAAAGTAGAACTGATGTGAACTCTGCTGGCAAAGCACTCAGGAATCCATATTCCCTTTCACACTCAAACAAACTAGTGTTCATGGTAATAATTCATCACTTAGAGAAGACCCAAGTTACAAATAGAAAATCTTTGAATATATGCCAACTGTTACTGTTGGCTTCTTGTTCCAAATTACCATAATGCAGATGAGCTCCAGGGCTCCAGGCTCCGGAAGGCTGACAAACGTATATTGTAGCAACAGCTTCCTAGCCAGCAAGTTCACCAGCTGGATATACTTTCTGAGGTCTCTGCTGAAAGAGAAGGGTGACCCAGAGATTATGGAGTGGATGTATTCCATCCTGTGTGGATGCCCTGCTCATGCCTAAATTTTAGGTGGCTTTAGCTGTCCTCTTACAGTGAGTGCTGAGCTTCCCTAGAAGGCATTGGTGGTTTTGAAGCCATCCAGAATTTTACCCATCCTGTTCAGTAAAGTTTAGGCACCTCAGCTGGATAGACACAAACCGTCCCAGAGGGGAGGATGACATCTAAAAGCACTGTGTTAAGGTGTTTATGATACCCAGAACTTCCGCTACAAGACAGCTACCTCCAGAAGGTCACTGTCTAGAGTGTCCTTCAGCTTCCCCCTGTACATCAGTGGAAGAACACTGGTAGCAGAATCCTACCTCCTCTGAAAGCAACAGCAAGTTTTCCAGAGGTGCCCTTACAGCTGCTGCTCTGTGGAAACTGAGGGTGAGGTCTTTGTCAGCAGCAAATGGATGATGTGTAATGCTCATGTGCATGGACTAGGTTGGGACTGATCCAACACCCATTCAACTCAATGAGCAGCATATCAGGAAACACCAAAACAACCTGACCAAAATAAGAATTTCTCACATTTTTTTCAGAAGGAATAGGTGGATTTTGGCTTAACACAGCTCATCATAAGGTAATGGAGAAAAACACATCTATCAGTAAACCAGTCACATTCAACCTCTGTGCCTCCTTGTCTGCTAGGCAACATAAACTCATGTGTAGACAGCTATTAGCATCCAGTGACACACAAGAGCAGCAGCATCTGCACAGTCACTAGGCCCAGAATTCAAGTTCAAGGTGATTCAAGTGGAGTAGCATACCCTCTAAATCCGTGGTAGAGCTACACAGAAATCTGACACTGGCGTGCAGCTCTCAGGTTACTCAGAGAACATTAATTACAGCAAACAACATCAGCCTTACTGTTTTTTGGCAGGGGTAGAAAGGAGGGAGAAGGACTGTGCCTGACTCAGCAGAAGCAATACCACCCCACCTGCCAGCAGCCTGCCTGCCACTCTCCGTGTTATGTAACTAAGTTGTGTTGGGCAAATACATTATTTTGGACCCAAGATGGGGATCATCACAAGCTAGCATACCAGGACCCATATGATTCGTAAGGAAATGTGAAGAGGCATCCCTTGGGCCTCTAGTGCCTCTCAAGCATTTGGGTACTTGGCTTCTCCTGGCATTGAGTGCCTAAGCCAACATAGCAAAGAGGGCTTCCCCAGCCCCCACTCACAGAAGCTAAAGATCAAATCCTTAACGTGTCAAAATGAATGTGAACCAAAATACCTATTGGCAGATCACTGCCTTCCTGTCCCCTGCTGATGCTGTTTTCCTTTGTATGAAATAATTACTGTTCCTGGAGCAGGGTTCTGGAGCAAGTGCATGTTGTATGGAGTACAATCTCAACAGCAGAGCTGTAGGGCCCTAGAGAAATCCTTTTCATTGCTCCAGGGTCTGCTCTCCCTGGTAAAGCCTGTGTTCTCTAAGCATCTCCTTTTGTGGAGTTTCTCTGCCTACATTTACGGAGCACTTGTCAGTGACAAGGAAAGTCAAGTCAGGATTGACTCCCTGCTTGCAAATGCTCCAGCAGTGCCCCTGCAGCCCTGTGGTTGCCTCCACAGCTGTCTGTGTGTGTGGCAGGAGTGGTCAGTGTTAGCAATGAATAAAGCATTGATGTGTCACATCTGAGCAGTTTTCATACTGACCCATTTCTGATGTCATTTTCTTCTTCTCTTTTAAAGGGAAAAGTGATGTAGAGCCAAAGACCCCAGAGAAAAGCGCAACCCATACATCGTAAGTCACATTTGCGTTTACGATTGGAGAAGGCAGCTGTGTTTTTATCAGATTTGTTGGGCAAAATAGAATTTGTTTGTTTTCATTAAGATAAAGCTCTTTCACTGATGCTTTTCGTAAAACGGCTTTTTAGATAATGACTAAACATTAATTATTCCTAGAACTTCTGCATGCTGGTAAGTCAGCAATCTTTGCAAGTGAAATGGCTCCATATCACACTGAATAGATATGAGATTATTTTTGTGGGTGTGCAAGGCTGGCCTTTAGAACCTTACTTCAACATTACCTTAATGCTGCTGGAGTTTGTCACACTTGCTAAAAAACATCATGTCACATATGCCTTTGATGTACTGATGTAATTTTAAAAGACTGCAGTCTGCAGCTTCACCTCTGAATTACTTGAAATCCAATTACAGTTATCTCTGGTCTCTCACGATTTTGTTGATGTTTTTGAATTAACGAAAGAAGTCGAGAAATAGATAGGAACAGGCACTCATAATATATCAGTGTTCACCTTCACTTTAGTGCAACAATAGAAGCTTTTACCATTTTTTACTCTAGTATACAAAAGACTGAATTGTTTTGCCAACATAAACCAGTCTATGAAACAGATGGGCTGCAAGTTAAAAAAATTTAAAAATAGCATCAGTCTTCCAAACTAAGTGAGACAAGTGAATTCTTTTAATAACTACCAGGCAGGAGCACTATGAATTTCTGCAAAATCATTCACCTTTTTAATTCCATTTGAGAGAGAAAAGTTCTTGTAACAGTCAGTCATGTGAGTTTTAGAGTGCATCTGGCCCATAATTTATGTTTTCTGATTCCTGTTATTTAAATTCAGAGCATTATATCATGTAAATCTCACAAGGTGTCACCATTTGTTACATGGCCAAAAGTAGTCACAGAAGGAGGTACAATAACAGTGATTTATGGTGGGACGTTTTGATTTCTGCTGCAAATACGCATTAAAAATCTTCTGGAAATTAATCTGGAAAAAGATTTGACACGGTGTAAGAAATGGCTTGTCCTGCAGATTGTGTTGTGGAATGTAATTATAGTATGCAAGCACATTTAGGCAAACTTATTAAATGAATTAAGCATTAGCAACCTTATGCCTTCTGATAGCATGATTGCTGGGAACATTTAATAGAATGATTTCAATAATTATCATTTTTAAAAATAATATTGCAATAAAGACCAAAAGAAGAAGGGTTTTAATGCCATCTGGAGGTATTTTGGAGAAATGAACACATTTATTTTTACTGATATTTAGCAATATGTAAAACATAAGCCATCCTCCACTGTGTTTTTTCTAGTTAGTATTTTATTGACGAAGAATGTTCTTTTCTTCTTCATTGGATTAAAAACCTGTAAGATTTCTGAACCACAATAGTGGTATCTCTAAAACCAAAATATGGCTTCAGAGGTACACCCCAATATGGTTATGGGTTGGATTTGAAACTACATACTAAGTGATATAGTGTGTCAGAATCTGGTTAGGTATGAAAGGTTCCTGCCTAATAAGAGATCTTTGTACCTTCTGAAACTGTGCTGTCTAGTAGATACAGTATATTTCTAATGCTTATCTTTAAATTATTACTGTATTCTAAGGCTACTCCACAGCATACATTGGTTTCCAGAAAAATTTTTAGAGGCAGAAACAACTTGTTACTGTTGATAAATTACTACATTCAGGAACCAGAGGCCCCTCTAGTTAGGGAAATTCCACAGAAATGGAGGCAGGAGAAAAAAGAGGGGATGAGAAGAAGAGAGCCAACAAGTGCTGTGTCAAAAGAGAAGGAAGAAAGTTAGAGGGATACAGTTAAGAAGTTGGAAAAGGAATTGCAAACATCAAGGTTTTAGAAAGAGATACAAAACTGGGAACAGTAGAAGAGAAAACCAGAGATCAGAAACTGAAGACAAGTAAAAGCCATTAGCAAACTAAAGATGTACGTGTTACTCATTAAAGGGGTGGATCTGTGAGTGTTAGTGAAGGAAAGTAACTCATGCTGATATGTAGGCACACACCGACGCCCCAGTTCTCTTTATGCTCCCCTGCTGTTGGCCTTTCCTAGGTTTCTTCTCTTTTCCACCATCTTCTACGACAGCTTTTTATCCCTGCTATCTCAGGCAGTCACAAATACAGAATTCCTTGGCTCTTTTTGGGCTGCAGCAGCTCGCACCTGTGCACACAGTGCGCAGCCAGAAGAACCTGCAGTGCACACCTGCACATGGACGTGTGAGCCTGTGTACCTGGTCTCTCTGCAGATGGATGTTCTCTTCCCTGATGCACATGGAGAAGACCATGCCTGGGCAAGAGCTCCAGCAGTGCCCAGCTGGGAGACTCGGGGGTGTGCAAGGGGCACGAATGCTGCCAGGGGTCCCTGTGGGTAAAAAGGCTGTACCCTATTGCAAGGTGTCACTCCTCTCAGGATGTCAAAGGAGCCCAGTTGGCATCTCTTGGCAGGGGTGCTAAAAAGGAGCAACATTGATGTAGGAGAGAGATGGCACATTCAGGCCTGACAAGGAGAAACTGTGGATGCACCTCACTGTGAATCAGCGTTTCCCTGTGAAAATGGAACAAACGCAACAAAAAAGCCCCCCACAAAGTCACGTTTGCCTAGAGGAAAACTACAGAAAGTATGGGGAGGATTAAATTAATGGTTTTTTCTTGAAAATGTCTTTTTTATTTTCCTCAGGCATGTTACAAGCCTCACACTCTAGCCAAGCTTATATGATTCAATGGCAGTTAATTCATCCCTGGTGCAGATATACTACCTCCATCCAAACATTATTTATGCAGCTTCAAAGGACAGGTTGATTACCCTCCTGAATCAGGCAGTGAGGCATTTGTGAACCAAGCATTAACATGACATCTCCCCTCAAGATAACTCTTGTGCCTTGCCCACTGGGCTCTAGGTCCTCAAAAACAAACATAACCCTGAGACCTGGAGCCCCAGAACCAGAGATGCTATCTGTAACCTCCAAGAGTACAGAAACTGAGCGTGCAGAATGCGTAGTGCTCTGTTCAGAGGCTTTGGGGTACAGGAATCATCTGGAACAGCATTATGCATAGGGCCTTTTTCTGTATGTCTAACTCCCTAGATAGACTCATTACGACATAGCTCTCCGCTGATAATAATATTAAACATTAAAAAAATAGTAGGCATTAGATGATGCATATTAATTGATGCAGCATCCTAATGAGGCAGATGAATAAGGGCAGTTATTGCAATGCTAAGGATAACGGAGATGGATTTAGGAGAAAAAGACTGATGGAAAAGCAGGAAGGAAATCTAAGCAGAGCTGTATCATTTTGCACAATATTCCTATGGCTTTCACTGCCTTGGCATTCACAATAATCACCTGAGCTGGCACTAAAGAATTGCAATAAAAGGTGCAAACAATACAGAAGTGTTAAGCTGTCTGGAGTTTTCCCCAGTTGATTCATGTTCCTTGTAATTGAATGCTTTTAAAGCCATGAGCATTCTGTATTTGAAGGGGTTTTGTTGTCATTGTACTCAATATATATAGCTCTCTATGGGTCATATGGTTATAGCTTTGCTGAGCATTTCCAAACTTTTAGGACTGATCAGGAATATCTAGTGATGTTTTGTTCTTTTGGTTTTGTGATCGGAGGGTCAATTTTCAAGGGTTAGAAAACTTTCACAAATTTTGTTTAAAACATCTGATTTTTATTAAAATCCTTTTCCCCTGCCCTGTTTTTACCACCAGAGTCTGGAGAGCTGCATTAAGACGTGGGTATGGATGAAGGAAGAGTGGTCTTTGGTTCTTTGATATTTGCAGTTACACGATTTTAGTCTTTCTTTGACAGATCTGTGTCAAGGTCCTTTCAGTAAGCCTCAGATTGTTGTAATTAAAACTTTTAATTTTATAAAACTTCGGTGCAAGGCAAAGTGATTCCAACCAGTGCATATGTTTCAGAGGACCTTACAGGGCCACAGAAACTCCTCCCTGAGCCAGGGATCTTCCATCTTCCCACGTGCAAAATATGACAATAATTTTAAAATGGTACAAATATACAAAGCGCTCAGCGTGACTCCTGCTCTTGGAATGACTTTCGATGTACTGTCTGTTGCAATGTTCTTCAGTACCTTTGTGTTTGTAAATGATTTCCAGTTCAGACTACCCAAGGTTAATCATGCCTGACTGTGATTCACTGCTATGCATTTACCTCGACATTTCTAGTGCACTTACTTAATGATATCAGGGCTAGCAGCTAGATACCTCAGTGCTGTCTCTTTATTAACCCTCCCACAATTGTTTTCATGCTGAGCTGCTCCAGATTTTTCCCTCCCTTTTTACAAGAGAATTAACTAAGATTGAGGGAGGCTTTTATAATTTATGGCAGTTGTGCAGGTTTTGTCCTTTGCTAATACTCTCTGAGAATCACAGCGATCACTCTGCGTGTGTGTGTGTGTGTGTGTGTCCGTGTGTGTGTGTGTATGTGTGTGTGTATGTGTGTTGGCTTACTTGCTTTTGCCAGGCAGGAATAGATGTTGGCTCTATTCCCTCCCTGTACTGGTCCCCAGCATCATATGTAGAATGGTTTGCTCAGGGGGATCTTCGTTAACAGCACTAAAGTCAGCAGCTTCTAAGCTGCCCATTTGCAGACATTAGTGCTACAGTTTCTTGCCCATCCAACACCTGCTCATCGTTCTCACCACCATGATTCTCCTTCAGGAAGGAAACATCACGTTGGAGCAACATCACTGCTGTTCTTGCTTGATGTGATACATTTGTATTGGCACGAGCATCTCATGTTGTGATGCATCTTTCTTCCTCTCTTGTCTTGCCCCTTGTATCTTCGGAGTGGCTTACAGATAGTTATGCAACAGCTAGAATCGCCTGCTGGTTTCCCCCTTCTGCAACGGGAAGACTGAGGCAGAGGGGTTACAAGGTGCCTGCAGAGAGCAGAGAGAAGTAGTCTCAAATACAGGTGATCAGTTTGGGCAAGTTCTGCCAGCTCACCATCCAGCTCTTAGCCCTCAGGGAGCTTGTCCTCTCACATCTGGCTGACGTGTGGTCTTGACCTCAAGTCTCTCAGGCAACAACTGCAACCTGATGGGACACTGGGAGTTGGAAGAGTAGCCTTAATCCCGCGTCACTTCACTGAAAGCCCTGGTGCAAGTTATTTTATGTTAACCATGGGCTTTTCCCCAGCTAAAATAATTAGACCACCGTGAAGACTATCTCATTAATCTTTGTACAAAGTGTCGAAAAATGTAATGTCCTGTAAAAAAAGCTGAGGATTACTCACCCAGAACAGTAAAGGAGATGGGTTTCCTTTAGTAGTTTAAGTTTTCAAAGACAGATTTGGATAGTAAATGGTAAATGTCCTGAGGAGTGCCACATGTAGGGAGAAAGGGAGAGCAGAAGCTGCTGCCTTTCCCAGGTGCCTGCAGACCTGGTGATCAGTGGCAGCTCCTGCCCCATCACCATTATCCCATCCTCTCCCCAGAGTTTCAGTCTTGGGACAAGGGTCATACAGTTTAAATTAGAAGGATTTGGCTTTAGTCTTGCTGAACTGGAGGGAGAGATGGCAAATAGAGAAGGGACAAAGCATGCAAACTGCAGAAGAAAAAACCCTCCAGCAGTACATCTTCAACATCCTTCTTTTTGTTTGCCAAAAGGACCATGATGGATCAAGTCAATTGAACCAGAAAATAGCTAACAGATGGGCCTGGAGGACAATGGAAGGGGTGAAATCCATGCTAGTGAGGAAGCTGGTTCCAAAAAAAAAGGGCTGCATACACTGTTATGGGATATAATCCACTTTTCAGCTTTCCGATTAAGATACTGGGGCAACTTTCTAATCTCTCACAGCTCAGCTTGTGGGCATTTTAGATGGCAGGGACATCTGCAGCAGACATATCAGCCAATGATTTGGTGAAAACTCTTTTTTAGTAACTCCACGGGCTCTATCCAGGGCTGTCCTGGAGCATATCAGTCTGCTCATGAGCCACAGATGACCCTACTTTGCTGAGAAACACAACTTCCAAAGGATGGTAGCCAATATGAAATAGCACCCTTTATGATAATTTTTTAATTTTTTGTTTCTAAAAACTTTAATATGTCAATGGCTTTTAATGTATATCTGTGATGTTTCTGAGAGAAGTCTTGCAGTCCATGAAAAAAAAACAAGAAAAAGAAGAAAGAAAACAACCCCTTACTATGATGAATGAAGGCAGTGTTTTTCAGAGTGGTGGAGGTCTTTAAAACTGCAGAAGTGAAAGTCTGGTGTTTATCCATGAACTAAGTCTCTGGCAGAAGAAGAAGGCTGGTTTCATTGCACTATTCCACCTGTTTACTTGAGCCTCAGCTTCCAGAGCTAACCCCTAACACTGCCAGATTCTCACTCTGCTCAGCCAGTCCAGCAAGGGCAACTAAAATTTTAAAACCCTCTCCTCAGCTCTCAAATTTCCATGAAAAAGTTCCTCTTTTCTGCTTTCTTCCCTGAAATATTACCCTTATCCATGTACAGAGTGTTTCCCTGTGTGTTAAATATTTAGACTGTTAAAAATGCAATTCTACCATAACTTCCCTCTCCCAAAACCGAAGTGATTTCACCTGTGGGATGCATCAGAGTCACTGAGGTATTGTCACAATGCTGATGTGATCCTTTCCTGCCAGTTCCTAACCTTTTCTGAGCACAGATTTTTTGAGTTTACAGAGCACAATGCTGCTGATAGTTCACAAAAAAACCCTATTGTAAGTTGATACCAAGAAGTCTATTTTCTTCAAATGCTATAAAGACATTTTCTTGGAAGACATTTGCTCTCTGACATCTTGACTGAATCTGTCTTTAAGGTCTACAAAGTTAAGGAGAAAGAATAAATTTGTATTACTGGTCATTTTTTTGCCATGTAAAAAACATAGACACACAGTAGTCGAAGTTGATACCAGTAAAAATAGTCTTTAAATAGCACCCAAAGTCATAAAAAGATCTCAAAAACATGATCTCCCTGAAAGAAGATGAGTTGGAGCTGATTTGTTGGGTTCAGAAAGAAAATATATGGAAAACTAATCTGACCTTAATTGCAGCTGTGGTTTTCCTGGGACAAAATTGAGCTTCTGTTGATTTTGAGTCAGACCAAAAAAAGCATTATCTGAGATGTCAACAAAAATGGGGGTAGGTGAATGCTAAATAAAAGTACTACTGAGGTCTGGGGAAGTTTTGTTTGACTTAGGTGGGGTGAGATAGGGCTTTCACTGTCCTATTTTTAAATGCTGTCCCTCTCTTTTACCAGATATAAATAGCTTGCATTAACCACCCTTATGGCTCAATGCAGAGTTTTATTTATAAAGTACCCTTGATACAGGCCCTCTTGTGTAGCACCTTCACCTTTACTATCTACCTGTACTCTGCACACTGTAGGGAAAAATAATTAGTTGCAGGAAGCTGCCCTCATTTTGATACCACCGTTGGCTCAAAACTGAAGGGAAAAGTGGTTTTATGCAAGAGAAACCTTCACTCCAAAAGAGCAGCTTTTGTCCCATTGGAAAACTTACTATTATGCAGGGCATTATTTCTAATTTTATACCAAGTCAAAAAATGCTTCTGTATCACCAGTGTTCATTGAATGCCATTTAGAGTAAAGCTGACCAACTTAACTGGATAAAATATCATCATGCTTGAGGAAATGTTTTCCTGTATTACACTGAAAGCATATTTTTCTCTTAGGGACTGTTTTCCATGGACTTTGTCATTTGTAAAGGACTAATTAGGAATTTTCTATGTGTTATATATTAGTTCGGAATACAGTGGTTAAAGAGGGGTTGCCAGGAAAATCAGGAGCTGCAGGTACCTGGGAAGAAGTCTGTTTCATTGGCAATGCCTCCAAGAAGGCAGACACCACCGACCCCACGCTGTATTTTTTCTCTGAAGAAAATGATAAATGGAAGCTCAGCGTCTCACACGTTGGAGTCGCGGTGTGCATGGTGGTGGTTTTTGCTGGGCTAAAATTCCTGGTTGCCAGGGTAACACATTTTGGAAATTCTCTACCCTGGGCGAAAGCTGCTGCAACTTGAAACCCGCCGTAGCTGATGCTTGGCGGGGGCACCACCACTGCTGTGGGGGGGGGCTGCTGGCTTTTCCTTTGGGGCAGGGAAACAAAACAAAATGGGTCCAAAGGAAGAGAAGAGTGATTGGGAGCATTCGATACTTCCAGACTTCCAGGATGTCATAATCTGATTATTTTCTCCACACCATGTCAGCCAGAGATGGGGGGGTTACCTCATCTCAGGGCTGAATTGCTGGGTGATGGGAAGAGGAGAGGTGTGTGTGTGTGCCTGGAGGGTGGGGAGAGGAGGAGGGTGAGAGGGGAGGAAAGAGAGATACAGGGTTCTGGCCACCTGCCAAGAAAAATAACTAACATTTTGCAAAAGAGAAATCCTAAGACTGAGGTCATAGTATGGAAAAAGTCTGTTTCACAGACTCTTGAGCCTGAATACAGGCCAAGTTTTTTAGGGGTTTTTTTCCCCCCCTAAATGCAGGCATCCTATTAACATTTGAACACTAAAGCTCGTCCAGGAATGGAAAGATTTTGGTAACTGAAGTGCCTTAGTTTTATACTTTATTGGTACACAGATATAATTTTTTAATAACAAGAAAGTGAGATTCTGAATGAGAAGCTCCCTCATTTTGCTGTTAACTTATTTTATGACTATGAAGAACAAATTAAAGGAATCTAAAGAAGCGCCTGTTTCTCCCACAGAGTGACCAGCTCGAAAAAAAGAGACATTTCAAGCTTGGTGGACAACTTTTTATTTGCCATGCAAAATACAAAAAGATACTGAAACCTGAAATGATGATGAATTTTCCTGTGTGGAAAAGTCTGACTGTTCAGCCATGAATAGCTATGATTTTTTTAAACCTTTATAGTGGCAGGCTGGCAGTTTCATGACAAATTATTTTTCATACCTAACTAAACAAATTATTGAAGTTCTTCTGCCTTAATCTTTGGATTTGGATTAAAAGTCAGAGTGTGGATATTTTTCAACTGGGGAAAAATAACCCTTTGGATTTGTTAGGATGTTATTGCAAGCAAGTTTTCTGGTCTTTGATTTGCTAAGCTACAACTGGAGTCTGCCTTCCTCAGGGTAAGAATATTTCCACATTATCATTTCACCTGTGGTATTTTAAGAGGGAGAATATTATATCTCAGCGTGTATCTTGGCTTTGTGCATTCTGTTCTTTGTTTAGCATGCAGACAAGCTTCATCTCCCAAAAGAGATGTGGAATATATTTATCGGCAGTTTTAGAACTGATGATAGATTTGACAAGCAAGCAGGGTGACACACCGAAGCTATCAAAGCTGGAGATGAATCAGGACAAAGGTTTGGATGAGGTATATTGTTCCTGAGATTCAAAAGGATTATACTTACTGATCATTCCAAAATCAGGGCAACTGTACCACCGACTTACAAAGATAAAAGCTAAGTTTTTCCAAAGGGAAAAAAAAAAACAACCACATGGTTTGATTGGCCCACAGACCTTTTATGGCAAAATAGTGCAATTACAGCTGGCATTTCTGCATGCTGATTTTTATTAGTTTTGTAAGATATTTTGTCAGGATTCATTTGTGCTGATTCCCCCTTTCATGGCATAAACTGTAAGCAATTGTCGGTAGAGAGAAGGAGTCTCTCAACATATTTCTTCAGACACACTCCAGGAGGTGTGATAAATCAGGTATACTAAATTAAAACAGAACTGATCTGTTACCTGATAATCATGTGAACTTACTGTATATTTAATTGTATTAGAATTTAGTGCAATTATGGGTAAAAATCCTGTACATTCACCATCAGCTTTCCTACTATCAAAGCAAAGCAGACAAATGAGCACAAATAATATCTTAAAAGTATTTAAGAGCATAATACAGACAAAGAATGAGCAAATTACCCTTTTGTACCTGGCTTGATGACCAATTTTTGTGGCATTTTAAGTGGGCATAGAGGGGGCCTTCTGTTCTGAAGCCCCCCAGAGAGATGAGGCAGGCACCCAGGTGTGTGACCTGTCTTGATGTAGTTCTGATGAAGGCCAAATACAGTAAATAGCAAGGAAAAGGTCTGGGGCTGGGAACCCCAGAACATCACAGAACATACCCTCAAAAACAATTTGTCATTACTCTGGTCTGTATTGGTTTTAACTTTTGGTCTTAAGAAACAATTCAGGTCCCTGCTCATGTAAAATCCATGTTTTCCTTATAACATACAAAAATGTGATGTGAGGCACAAACTTTAATACTTGTAATAACTGTAAGCAATGGCAATTTCTATACATTTCTATGGAAAAAAACAATGAAGTCTTTTGCCACAAACTGTTAAAAAAATTTGGGTTTTCCTCTGTCACATGGGAAGATTTTTATCTCATAAATAATTATAGACAAGCATGCCTTTTAGCAGGACTTCTTTCAGTATTATTGTTTGAATGACCAAGAATTCCTGAGTACCTAGATTTATGCTTGTGCTGTGCTGCCCATCTCCAGTTCATTTAAAAGCATTTCCCTGAGAGCAGCAGGCTTTACTGAGAGCAGCCTCAGTACAGCAGGATGACTTGCATGTGTAGAAAAAAAGGGCTTGCTACAAAGTGACTGCACATGGAATGAGCAGGGGGAAAAAAAAAGAGGTACCCGTGTTTGTCAGAGTGGAGGTCTGCTTCTCCTCCACGTCCCTCACAGCTGCCATCAGCACCCTGAGCGTTGTCCCGCAGCACAGCAATCCCAGCATGGCTCCGGTGAGCGAGCGGTCCAGCCCCGAGGCCAGGAAATGCACAGCCAACTTAAGACAGATGTCTTGTCCTCTCCTGAAGAGTTTTACTCTTGCAGGCTTTGTATTCAGGAGAAGGAAGGCTCTCCCTGAGCCTTTTGCAGGTATTTAGTTACTGTCTAGGAGTGGCTGGCTGATGCCACTCTTCAGCAGACATTCTCTTGTGAGGAGCCCCGCAGCGCCCACAGCAGCATCCCGTGACTGATACTGAGTAGGCAGGAGTCAGGGACCAAATTCCCAGCTCTGAAGCCTGGGAGACAATGGAATAAAGAGAGAACGGGGAAGATCAGAGGTATGGTAACAGAAAACTCATCCAGGATTTTAGGAGTTTCACTACTACATGTAACACGTAAGACTAAACAAATATAAAGACATATATAATACGTAAACAATGAGAGGTGGGCAGAAAGCTGGAAACTAAAGGTAAGATTTGTAGAAGGACCTATAATACTGATATTATTCCAAATTTGTGTATATTCCCCTCAGACAAAAGTAGGTGGATTACTTAATAACCATCATCTCCAGGCCTTGTGAAAAGATTATATAAAGCAACAGCCTTCCTTTTAAAATTATTTTGATTTATCTTTATCTAACAGAAATGGCCAAGTATCTCTTTAGCATGATCCCATTTGGCTCAATGACATTGCAGAGCTATGAATTCAGTATGAGAAGAACAACTTTTTCTGTGCACCAAAGAACATAAAAGCTCGGATGCCTAGCTGCAAAGCAAATACCTCCTGCTCAAGCCGCTTATGTTTTTCTACTTGAGAGAAATTAAAATCTCATTTTATTTCTTTGCATGTTCTTGTCATCCACTCAGATTTTTATTCAAATAAATCTCTGGTTCTTTTCAAAGAATGTCTTCTGTATGAGTTGCATTAGCTTTAAAGACTCACCGAGAACAGCACGGTCCAGGCTGACACTCTCCCATCAGCAGAAGGAACTGTATGAATCTTATCCTACAATTCTGCAGCTCAGTTAATTAAGCATTTGATGTCCTAAGAAGCTGCTGCCTTCCAAAGCCAAGGAGAGGAAGCTGCCAGACCCCGTTTCCATCTTTGGCCACCAGACACAAGTGACGTTCAGAGACTTTCCACACATCACACCATGTTACACAACTCTTCCCCTCTCCCCAGCCCACAGTGTTGATGAAATTAAGTAGCACAAAAAATTAACCCCACTGTTGTTGTAATGCAGCTGGGTAACGTGTGGCCTCATTTGCTGCTGCAGGAGAATATGTGTTTGATGCTTTAGTAGTGTGGCACTGTGAATGGGGCAGAGGGGAACCCAGCAGAACAAACCCGGGGAACAGCCCCAAAACCCCACCCACTCTCCAGGTACCCTTGGGCATCTTAGGCTCAATGCAGACTATGATTTCTTATTTCTCTTTCCCTGCCTTGTTACTTGCTGTCTATCCTTTGCCATCCACCCCTTCTACTTTCTTCCCTTCATTTTCTTCCTTTCTGCAACCTCCCTGCTGTTTTCCTACCATCGCATTCCTGGTTTTGTCAGGATTCATCACCTGCAGCCTCATTTCCTATTGTTTTTCACCTGTGTGGGCCCTCCTGTTTTCTGTTTCTTCCTTACAAAACATGTCTCCATGTCTCCTGAAAAACAGAAAAGAATAAAGAGATGTATGTAACAAGGGATACAAAAAATACACCCACAGTAGCTCAGGTTACTGGATTAGTGCATATCATCATTTGCCTCCTTTCTCCCTTGATTTTTCCATCATGTCATCTCTGTTTAATGGTGAGACAATGTTCCTTTAGGGCACATAGTTTTTTATTACTTCTCTTTTAAGAATAACACAAGAAAAAGAAAATAAAAAGAGAGAGAGAGATTAATATGGAGAAAAGTTTTACTTAGCTACAAAATGTTTTCTTTTTATAACTTTAGGTATGATTGACAGATAGGTTTATTTAATCAAATTGCCTTTTCTGACAGTGTATTATTTAATGAGGGAGTTCTCTTTTTTTGATTGCATAGGAAGTGTGGAGGCATCTGAGAATTTCTGATGTGCTATTTACTTATCCATTATGTTGGGAATCAGTGTAATTTCAATGTCAGCAGTGGAATTAATAACCATAACTGTTATCTGTCACAGAATGCTCTATTTGGGGATTTTCTCAGCAAACCAGGATATATCCCCCACCCTTACACCACAGAAGGAAGTTTTAAAAAATAAGTCAAATTTGAACATGTTTTTGTTTTGATTATCCCTTCCAGGCTAATGGTAAAGGCACATATTTTTGGGCTTTGATTCAGCATGGAGTCACTGATATGAAATCCTTTAGCAACATAAATTATCCCTACTTTTTTCCCACCATTTATTTCACTCTGTTTCTCAAAAACTTCTGTCAAGGATGGCTTCCCATTGAAGTGCACCCTCCCTTCCCAAAAACAAAACAAAACAAAATTTAAAAAAAAACAAACAAACAAAACAAAACAAACCCCCACACACACCAGCAAAAGAAAACAAAACAAAACAAAAATCCCTGACACTCTATTTTCCAGAGATAAGAAAAAATCTCATTTTGGCAGTAGTGTCAATTTGGGCTGACTTTGTTCTGGTTTTGGTGTTGTACTTCACCATGTGAGAGCAGGGGAGTGCCTGAGCAGACAAATGGAATTACATGAGGGAGGCAGACAGGGCCCAAATCTGGTTCTACTCTCTTTATGTTATGTGCAGCTTCACATAAGTAAATAACTGATAAATGAATAAAACCTTTCAACTGATACATTTGATAAGTACCAAGACTTTTTATATGACTCCAAAGTAAGGGCAGTAACTATTAAATTAATTACTTTTTAAATAAAACACATAAGAGAAATTTTTTAATCCTTCATTGTTCCTAAAAGTGTTTTAGTGCCTCATTAATTCTTGATTAGTCTCGTTGTTAAGAGGCCGTTATTATGTGGTAATAAGGTGTAGGAAATTACCTCTAGGACTATAGTCATGTCACACAGACCTGCTGTAGTTAGCACCTCATCAGGTGCTCAGACCAAGTGCCCATGGTGTAAATCAGGGGTGCCCCGCCCGGTGGTGGGGCTCAGGGTGGTGGTCCTGTGTGATGGGCTGTTAGCTGAGATGAGGTGAGTCCTCTGCACTGAGAAGTCCTGACAAAATACGATCCTCTCAGCAGCTCCCGGTCCTTCAAGGGCTTGCCAGTCTTGCCTTTGGCAGAACAGGAAAACTGCTATAAAACAGTGGAATAAAATTATTTTGCAATTACACTCATTTAAGTAATTTAAAATATGCCTGAAGCTAGTGCAGATGAAAGTTCATTCTTTGCTATATGATTTGTTAGGTAGAGTCAGAGGAGATTTGGTGCCAGTCCAAGAGAATGTCCCCAAAATAATGACCTCTTCAGGTCATTAGTATTTCTTTTTAACACACAGCCCCACTCAAAGCCTGCTACAAGCATTGGTAAAGCTAATCGCTATTATCCTTTTACAAATAGGAAAATGAGCCTTGGGGGCTATTTTATTGTGATTTGATGCAACATTAATCAGCATTCTACGGAAAATAAATATTTCTATGTCCTAGTCTGCATCTATTTATTTTTCAGTGTGTATTATGATTTTTTTTCCCTAAATCTCTTTGAGGTTGGTGATCTAATGCTCACATTATACAGCTCCCATTCATTACCTGTACAGGGGGCTGATGTGATACAGCAGCATCACCATCTTTGAAGAGCACTGAAGATGCTCTAGCTAAAACCACCAAGTGAATTCTCGCTAGTACCTTCCTCCTTATTCCTTCCTTGGGTTCAATCTTTGCTCAGCAGATGAAGAACAGGCCTCAGAGGAGGGAGAGCAGCTCAGGGCCAGTGTGGCCGCAGTGCCCAGGAGTGATGCCCTGCAGGGTGTGCCAGTGCCTGCTCCCTGACCTCTTCCTGCTGTTGGGTGTCAGAGGGCACTCACACCTCGGGAGTGGTGTTGGAGCAAAGATACAAAAGGCTCATGTTGTGCCTGAACTCCCAAAATGGGGCTATGACCTGGATTTCAGTCCTAAATATCTTTGTTTGTTGTTAAATAGCTAGACACTCATTTCTGTGTGCTTTTGCCCAGGTCTTCTACATTTTTAAGCCCCTGGCGTGGTTCCTTGGGACATGTGTGACAGTATCCCTCACCCTGGCCCTGAGTGCCATCCCAGAACTCCTCGGGGACTGACCCTGAGCCACAAGCAGCTGAGGAATGGCCCCTCCCTTGTCTCCATTTCACCCTTTGTCAGCCTCAGAGCTGGGGCTGTGGGACAAAGTCTCCATGCTCGGTCAGCTGCATCAGAAGTAGCCCCAAGACCTGTGCGTGGGTAGGTGCTGCAGGCTATGGGCACCACTCCCCCTCATTCCTGAGCCAGCAGATCCCAGAGCACCCCAGAGGGCATGGCCATCCTTCCAAGCTCATTTTCACCCAGCCCTTCTCGCTGTGACAAAGGACACCGCCGAGTATGGCACTGTGTTTGGCTGATTTCGGGGGTGCTTGCCTGCCTGCTGGGTCACAGAGCCATGGCAGTGCTGAGCTGGGACAGAGCCAGTCCCCCACAGAAAGCCAGGCTGGTGATGCCTTGTGAAGGCTGACCTAGAACAGAGACTAGACTGAGCTCAAGAATGAAGTAGGTATTTATTAGAAGGCCTCAATGAGCACAAGAGCCCAGCCAGGGCTACACCCAAGATGAACCCAAAATGGTCACAAAATGGACAACCAGTCACAAGGTCTTTCACTTTTATAAGTTCTGGTCCATTAGCATATTGGAGTTAATTGTCCAATTATAGCTTTAGCTTATGAAGTCCCATCCTTGTTTTCCTCTCTTCAGTCCACTGTTGTTTATGCTCTTGGGCCTGAAATTTGGATCATTTGTCCTTGGTCCCCAGCTGGAGAAGGAATTGTTTTGTCTACCTACTCTGTGAAGAGAGCTTACTATCCCCTAATATGAAGCTCAGAAGTACACACTAAAGCAGTACAGAATCTGAAAAACATAAAAGCTAAAACCTGAGGCATCACTGGCAGCAGAGCCGTCCCCAGCAGACAGGCAGTCAGGGACCATTACCCCAGCTGCAGTGACATCCCACACACAGCCCCAGTGGTCCCAGGCAGGGCTGCAGAAGGCATCTGTCTACTGCTCCCTCATGCATCTGCTGAAATGTAGTTTTAATATCACGTGAGAATAATTAGCAGGCCAATTGTCATAGCTATTACAAGGATGGGGAAAAACTCCACCAAAAAAACAAGTATTTAAAGGGCACTTCTCAGTGCAGTTTCAGATCTCACAAAAACTACTGGAAGCAACAATTACAGCCCAAACCAAAGACTTTTAGGAGTTAATAACTGCATGAGTGTAGCAGTAAAGAACATCAAGAATTAACAGTCCCAGCGTGATAAAAGTTTATTTAATCCTACTCTAAACAAGCAATATAACAAATTCTTGTTAGGAATGAATGATCTCTCACATGTAGCTTAAAATAATCAAATTTTGATTTAAAATACCAAAATAGGTCAAATTTTATGGGTTTTTCTGGAAGAAATTGAAATCGTCCAGTCCAATTTTATTTTTTATTTGCAACGTTTTGCAGATGAATAAATGCATTCTTTACATAAAACCCGCTTGCTCTGTCTCGGGTAGGAATGTCTGTTTGCCAGAGAATTAGGGACTCTGGGGTGTTGACATATTCTGTTCCAGTAGCTCTGCTGTGCTCTGATAGAAGGGAGATTGTTATATGGAGGAAGATACAGTTTCAGCACCTTGTCACCTTCCCACCTTGGCTTTGGCTTTCTTTCACTTAAAATTTCCTCCTAGTGCAGGCTCCAAAGATGAAGTAGAGAGTGAAAAGCTGAAGATGTTGGGTCACAGGTACATCTGAGGCAGTGCCTATCCCAGCAGGACCTGGAGTTTCCTTCCCAGCTCTGAATCTGACTGAACAGTGTAGTGGGACTTTGTTTAAAAGCAGTGAATCTCTTTGCCTCTATATCCCCTTTCTGACTGAATGAGAATTATAGTGGGTTTGTTTGCTCACTTTTGATTTCATAGGGTGTTGGGAAGTGTACCTACACAGAGATCTCTCACTAGAAAACAGTGCAATAGGATGAAGCCCAGTAGCAAATTGGTCTTGATAGGATGGATCCTCTTTCATACTAATTAATGATCCTGGTGATGAGGTGAGCAAGTCCTCATGCTTTGGTGTTCAGCTAGATGGAAGAGTGAGAGAAAGTATCACTAAGAAAATTCTGACAGACCTTTCTTTACTCCCTGTTCTTCTTTGGCACTCCTTTAAATTGCAAATAAACTTGAAGCTTTCGAGACATTTATAAAAAGATGTAATGAGGGCTAGTTGCTGCATTTTTGGAACAGGAAAAACCTTTCTGTAGTACACTGAAAAATACACAATGATTTCTTTAGACTAATAAACACTCTGCTGGAGATAATCTCAGGGTTTGTAGAACTTCTGGAAAGTCATTTACATATTTCAAAGCTCTTTATTGTCAGTCTCCTACATTTTGCCTATTTTATTTCTTATCAGCCATCTCTGCTGCCATCAGCACTAAAAATATTTAAGTGCCTGATATAATACATACATCTGAAGTTTTTTCTGTTATCAGTAAAAATCACTTGCCTTGAAAGTAATATAGTGAGCTAAATTAATTGCTGATGAAACTGGTTTTGCTAGAGTGACACTGATGATAAAAGTAACCCAATACATTTAGTTCAGGAAATCTACTTTTGACTATTAGCAATGTTACTTAAATTGAATTCTTCAAAAGTCAAGTTTCATTCCTTGTATATATGATTTTTGAATATATATTGCACAATATAGACACCATATTTGATCACAAAATATTTGCAGTTGTACTAGATTCATGTATGATTATCTGTAGAGTTTATGCTTACTTAAATATCAAACAGATAATTATCCACAGCTCTGTCAATATTAAGTCCTGCATATTTTATTTCCACACCCAAAAATACTTCTGAAATAATAGTGATTGTTTTGGTTGGACTCAAGCTGACATCAAGCAATAGCAAGTTAAGTGGTACTTAAAGGCATTTTTTCAAAGGTGGAGGCCATAGGTAGATCCTATTGGGCCTACATAGAATTCTTTTCCTGGGAACTCAGATAATCATAAATGTCAAACATACAAACCAAACAACCAGCTATATAACAGAGTAGATTTAAGCAAGTGCTCTTTATTCCTCTTTGATTTTNAAAAAAGCCAGCAACACAAATCCTTCCATTTCAGTCATGTAGCAATCTGAGAATCCATCTCCTGTATGCTTGATTCATTGCAACACTTCCTCACAACACTGCTGAGGATATTTACATCTATTAGTGTCATTCTGACAACTGATGACAGAAAAAAATATTTCACTAAAAGTTTCAATTAACTGCCAATGAGAGGGAGAAAATGAAAGAAGCCAGTAAGTATTGTGGACCCATATGAAACTCAAAACAAATCTAGGTTTAGAACTTTGCAAACAGGATTAAATTAGCTTCTGAATCAGCATGGGTAATTGATATTTTGTTTAATTCAATAAAAATTATGTGGGGCAACTGAAAATAAAAATAGTTTTGTTAATTTTCTCAGCAAAATGAAAAAGAACTACATTCAGGGCTAATAATTTCATTTAGGTTACCTTACTCCTGATAGTGCTTGGACAGCCCTGTTACAGTACTAGATACAAGCATATTTCAAAGTAATGTTTTTGAAAGAAGGAAACAAAAGCACAGCATTTCAGAAATGTTGACATTTATAATTTTATATAGAATTTAAACTTCTTTAGTTATTTAGGGAAAAGCATTGCTCAAATCTAGCAATTGCCAAGCATTCTGGCTGGTCCTCACACTGTTCCTGATGCAGCTCTAAATCCCTCACACAAGACTCTAGTTAGTCTTGTCCATGCTTGAGCCTTTGTGAAAAATTATTGTTGACATTTTTTTCAAGATGATTCAACATTTCCAAAGCTTTAGGATGGCAGAAAGCATTATCAGACATCATTTAGACTTCCAAATGAATATTTTTTATATAATGGTTGTGGTAGTTTGCTGCTGGGCGGTAGAAGTTGGCAATCAGAATACAATTGTGTCTAATTAATTTTTATACACTATTCCTATTAGTTAAAAAGGATATTTCTTTGCAAGCGACATTACAATCCTGACATAGGATTTTTGACTGATTTTTTTCCCCAGAAACTGCCAGCAGGATACTGCCAGCATGCCAAGCTGGTGTCCAGAAGAAAATTTAAGAGCAGTGATAAAAGGAAAGGATAAAATAGAAGCCCTTCTTGCAAACAAGGGTTTGTAATAGATATTCTGACATGATATGAATCATGAGGGATGGAAAATTCATAAGGTTGTGTGAAGTGCAACACACACTCTGAGCATAGAAGACTGACCTATAACTCATAAGATAGTGTGTTTCAAGTGAGTTATGAGAGTTGTTCCCTGGTGTATATTTAAAAAGAGACATTAGAAAGGAGATATAGTGTGGTTTACTGTTTGAGAGCTAAATTCATAATTTTTTCCAAAGAGTGTTTTTAAGAAAAAAGACTTTTTCTTTTTTTTTTTTTTTTTTAAATACATATATNTTTTTTAAATACATATATATTGGAGTGCAGGTGGTGTATTTCTGCACAGCATGTGCATCTGAATGCTGGGAATAAAACTCTTCTCATCCAAGGAGCAGCCCTCAGCTGATTATTTTTGTTGTTGCTATGTCCAAAGGAGATTATTTCTAAGAAAGAGGAATAGCCAATTTTGCATCCTAGAAGGGGTTATCTCAAAGTGAAACAAGCAGGCTAGAAGCACTTGGTGCCATCAGACCCCAGGGCAGCTGAGGGAAAACTCTGCCCACACCTCGACCGGAGCTGCACAGCGCAGTTTGAATTAATGGGACCCTACATGAGCAGCCATCCCTTCACTGCTGCTCCGTGGGAAGCAAAGGAATTATCTGACCACTGCAGGTTGCACATGTGTGTTGTCTTCCCCCAGCAGCAAAGCTCATGGCTATGAACTTGTCCCAGGTGCCAGTGCCAGCCTCCACCTTCCCTGTCCCTGCAGAACTTGTGCCCCAAGTCCTGGAGCTCCCTTAGCAGCCCCTTCCCTCC
>VXBC01001704.1:4867-18236 GCA_013399945.1 Ploceus nigricollis | reverse complement strand
TTCTGACTCTGTCAGCGGTTCTTCTTTTCTATTATTGCAGGTATTTTGTTATTTTTCCCTTCTAATAAATTGTATTTCTGACTTGGAGTCTCTCACTGGTTTTGCTTTCAAACCAGAACAGGTATCTATTGATGCCATGCAGAGAAGGGCAGAACTGTGCCATGGCTCTGCCTGTAGCAGGCACAGCAGCTTGCAGCAGTGCTCCTTGCTTAGGCAGCTGTACTTCCCACCCAGGAGCAGCTCTGGACATGGGCTGTTAAGGGTGAGCAAGAAGATGTCAAACAAAGGAAGCTTTGGCAGCATGGCTGAGCAGAGACATAATTGCTCTTTCTAAGCCCACAGGGAGGAAGGGAGTCTATGCTGAGATGGTGAGGAGCCCTTGAAGAGAAGAAATAGGTATAGACTGGCCATCAATAAACTAGAAACCACAGGCTACCACAGGAAGGAACTTCTGGAGCAGCAGGAGTGTGGGATGTGCACTTACCAGTCTTACAACAAAGCTTCTCTGTTTCTGAAAGGGTTTGGCTGCCAGGGCTGCTGCCTGCAGCTGCAGGAGCCTGGACACACAGGCACAGGAGGCTGGAGTTAATTATCCCCAGCCCAGGGCAGCCAGCTGGGGGCTGTTCACGCTGCCTGGGGCAGCAGTTTGCCACACAGTGACTGGAAGGTTAAATCAAGGCAGCCTGTAGGGTGGAGGAGGTTTCTGCAGAGATAAGCACCAAGCTGTGAGAAAAAGAGGTTTGTTTAGCATTTCTGGGTATTGTGGGAGTAACAATTATGTACTGGGCTGAGAAGAGAACTGCTGGTGCCTCCATATTCATGGCTGTGCCTTGTTCTTCAGTGTCATCAGGATCATCTAAAGGTGTCAGCGTGGTCTTCACCAGGGTCTGGGTGCAAGTGTTGTTAATTTAATGTCAATACTACTTTCTTTGAAAGAACCTTCCTCTTTTGGCTCTTCACCCTGCCAGTCAACCATTTGAGACAGTCCAGCAGAAAATGAAATGAAGGTTAAAAAGCTTGTTTGCTTTCATTTGAATAAAGAACTTGTGAAGCTTTGGGCAGAAAAACATTTCCATTTTAACATTTTTGTCAGTGTGTGGCGTGGTAATTCATACAAACGTGGCATTTATATTTTCCAAATCAAGAGTCAGCTTAGCAAAGGCCCAGATTCTTGGTCATTTTGAGGTTTGGATGATGTTTTCTCCCTCTTTCCCACACCATACCAACCTATCTTCCCAGGCAGAGGCAGGCACTAGGTAATTTCATGTCCTATCATGCTGTTTAAAACTTTATAAACCACCTGTCTCTTAAAGTACATCATACACATGAAATGGAAATTCCCTTCTGACTTTTGTTCTTAACGAAACAGAGGAAACAAATCAGAAACAAACTTACAGGCCCTGTATCTTGCATGGCACAAAATTGTTCCATCTTCTATCTTCAGATTTTTTTTCCCACCTCTCTGAAATTCTCTTAGCTACTGACACAGTGAGAACTACAAGCTGTGAAAAATCAGTATTTATGTTCTATATTTTTGACAAGGCCTGGTATTATCCAGGGAACAATCCATTACTTACATACCGAGAGATGAGAGCGTGTGCCTTTAACTCATGTTAACTCACCATGATTTCAAATATAAACACTTCACACAAGTGGGTGAGGAGAATTGAAGGCATTAGGATTCTGTCATGTCCAGTTACAGTCAACCTTCACATTGTAGTCTGCTTCTTAAAGTAAGGAACAGTGGGGTTTTGATCTGGCCAGTTTTGGCTGAGCTAGGCAGCTGTTTTGCTATTGAAAGATTTCAAAGAAACAGCTTTTTATTGCAAAATATTTGCCAGGAGGGAAATATCCTCCCAAATCTTTTAAGGAGCTGCTAGATCCTAAGTTAGATCCAATTATAAATAGTGTCTGGTTATCTAGGACCAGATTTGGGTTAGCCTCTAGGACAGAAGCCTAGGTGGATTTCCAGACACACAGAGATGGCCAGGTCTCTGCTGGAATTAGAGCTTGTTCTCCCAAGATGTGCTGGTGGGGGATGGAGTGGGATTTCCATGATGAATTTTCAGCCCCAGAATTAGCCAGGCTGAGGTGACAGGAGTGCTGAGGACCCTTGCCAAGGGTTGCAGTGATGGCCTGGGTGAACAGACAGAGGCAGCAGCAGCCCTGCCTGCAGCCAGAGCTGAGCTGGGGTCCCCTCCCCTGCCAGAGCCCACCTGGGCAGGCTGGTGGGAGCATTCACCTCTCCTGTATCCATCACTCAGAGCCCTTCAAAGGCCTGAGCACCACAGTGGGGTGGTGGGATCCCCTTTGACCTCACAGGACAGCCAGGCTGTGTTTAGAGTCCCCCTGAGCTGTTAGCATAAACAGAATTGCAAGCTGGAGCACTCAGTGTGAGCAGGTCACTAAGCCCAGAACTTGGGCTGGGTTCTGAAGCTACAGAGGATGGATCCTCCCTGCTGTTCCCTCTGTGCATATCAGCTAAACATCTTTATATTTTTGGAAAATTCGTCATCTTCACCCTCTCATCCTCACATCTCTGACCACAGAGTCACTGTTTGAGGAGGGAATCACTGCTTTGGGGCAGCAAGCCCTGTCCCTGCCTATCTCAGCTCATAAATGCTGCACAGTTTGAACTGCTCACACAGAGAAAGTTTCTGATGTGGCTGTGTGCTTGCAGGAGTAAGACCCAGAGCAAATCAAGTCATCCATGACATCAAGACACACTTGCAAAAACAATTTTAATCAATTACAACTACAATTGCATGCTGAACAAGCTGCAACTGGGTTGTCTTATGCACCAGCTGATCATATTGGGCATGTAAGATTAAATTAAAGTTTTCTAATTGCGTTTAGGAAGATACAAAATACTACAGTCTAAAGTGTATCAAATTAATTCTTCAGGCGTAGCCTAATTGGATGGAAATTGATTTATCATGTTTGGACCAAATGAGCCAGTAAGGCATGACTGGTACAGGGAGGTAAGGAGAACAGTCTGTGTCAGTAATGCTCAGAGAAAAGAGAATGTCTGCAAGAAATGAAGGGTGTTCTGTTGAAAAAATCTGAAAAGAGGGAAGAAATGATACATTCAGTCTCTCCATTGTTCATGCATACAAAGTGGCTGAAAAGCCTTTGGTTATTTCTGAAACTCCAGGAGATAGTTAGGTCAGCAAGGGAGGGAGGAAATTACTTTTTTAGGCTTTGTAAATATTATTGTTCTGTAAAAGGAGATTATCTGCTGATCAAGCCATTATACTAATGCATTGTCAAAGTGGGGATAAAATTGCTCCTTTGTAAGAGTTGTGCAGAATCTTTAGACAGCCAGGCACTCGGGCCAGGCTGCAAGGCATCACAGGAAAGGGCAGCTTCTCTGTAGGAAACAGCCTATTTTAGACTAGTTTCCATATCTTTTTAAGTTCTCTATAGACCTGATTAAACTCTGTAGCACTTGCCTATAGTAATGGCACAGAAAGCTTTTGAATTTATCTCCCTGATTCACCTTTTGCATTAAGGATAATATTCCCTCTCATTAACACACATTCAGCCTTATTCTGCCTGGGGAATGCACTGACTGGTGATCTGCAGGTGTGATGGCCCAAAAAAACATTTGGCCAGGGGAAAATGTGTGCTGGAGACTGTGGGTGGGTGACAGGGACCATTTGTGGGTTGTCTGGGCAGAGCAAAGTGGACATGGGGTGCTGATGTTCTGTGCCTGCCTTGCACAGTCCCATATCTGATTGCTTTGCAGTGTGAGAAAGCACAAAACACAAAAACATCGTTTTTTGCAGTTTATTGCTGCTTTGGGAGGACAAGGGTGTGGCAGCCACAGCCTGAACCTGGGCTGTGGGAGCAGGGAACTGTGGGCTTTGAGGGGACCCCTCCCTAGCTCAGACAGAGGCAGGGCAGAAGTGCTTGCAAATAACATTTAACACTTGTGAATTCAGGACACAGCCTTTTTTATTCAGTAGTTCCCTTTTTGGAGTCAAAGGAAATGTCAGCAATAATAGAAATGAGTGGTTCTGCTGTTGTCCCCCTCCTCAGGGTTGGAATTACCTTCTGGGTATATCTTCCCTCTGTCTCAACACCCACTTAGGAGGGACTGAATATTTTCCATTTACCCAAATACTGTATCAGAAAAGAGGATTTTCCTACTGAACAAACTGATTCAGATTGCCTATTGTACATTTTCAAGAGATGCTTAATACTATTAATAATATGAGTAAAATTAAATTTACTTATCACAATGAGAGGAAGAAGAATGAAGTTTATTAAATCTCCCCACCAAAAGCACTGACTTACTGAAAATAACAAGTCTTCATTAAGAAGAAGCTGATTTGCTCTAAGGAATTGCTTTGCTTGTGTAAATGGCTGTGAGCAGCACATGGAATGTCTCCTGGAGAACAGCAGAGTTGTGTTTTCTTGAATTTTATCCACATAAGTTCTTGTTCTGCTCTCTTCAGAGTGAAATTAAAGCTTTAAGTGATGCCTCAGGTTTTGGCTTTTCTATTTTTCAGATTCTGTGCTGCTTTAGTGTGTGGGTCTGGGCTTCATATGAGGGGATGGTGAGCTCTGTGCACAGAGTGGGGAGACAAAACAATTCCTTCTCCAGCTGGGCACCAAGGACAAATGATCCAAATCTCAGGCCCAGGAGCACAAACAACGTGGGCTGAAGAGAGAAAAACAAGCAGGATGGGACTGCATGGGCTGGAGCTGGAACTGGACAATGAACTCCAAGATGGAAATGGAGCAGAACTGATCAAAGGGAGAGCCCCCGTGAGCGGCCGTGCATTTTGGGACCATTTTGGTTCATCTTGGGTGCAGCCCTGGCTGGGCTCTTGTGCTGCCCAAGGTGGATCCACTGAGGAGATCCTTTTAATAAATCCCTACTTTATTCTTTAGCTCTGTCCAGCCTCTGTTCTAGGACAGCCTTCACAAGGCATCATCAGCATCCTGAAAATTTGGGGTACAGACACTGAAACTGAGGGGAGACACTGCTGCCCCTCCCAGGGAAGGTCCAGTGCTGACCTTTGTGGTCCAAAGGCCAGTGAGGGGCTGAAGGATTCCTGACTTTCTGTTTGCTCCCTTTCTGCCAGAGAGGACACAACATTTCCTGGGCAGGTTGTTCTCAGCACAGCTATGAAACAGCTGTGGAAAATTCATGTGCTCCCAAAGCTGGCCCTGACCTTGCAGTTCATGGTAGGGTACCTTGTGAACCTTGTCAAGCAGATACTGTGCAGTAAAGCAGGAAAAGGGCATGGATTGGCTTTAATTCCCTTTCTTGTTGGCTTTCCTTCTATCTGTGGGTTTCCAGAGGAAATTTAGGCACAGCAAGTCTTGTCTGCTGGCTTCTTGAAGCACCAAAGCACAGTGTAAAGCAGGATGCAGCAGGGGCTCGTGTGTCTCATGTGCAATGCCTTTACAGCACTCCTGTGTGACTGCACTTTAAGCCTTGTTGTTAAGGTCATTGACATCCCAAACCATCCACAGCTGCACAAAGAAAAAAGTGAGATATTCCCCCTTTTAACTGCGTAGCCTAGTGGCACTCTGCCTGAATGATATTTTTCCATCAGTAGGGAGAACCTGGCTGCTGAGTGCATGGGGAGCCTGTGGCACACAGCAGTGCTGGCAGCTGCAGTGCAACAACACACTCTGACAAAATTTCAGTGAGTAGATGTGCACTTCCACACACAATTTCTTTTTAGAAAATCATCTTCAATATTCAAGGTGTTGTTCTCCTTTGCTCAAAGGAGAGCAGTCTTTAGTTATTTGTAAGAGACGCATTTAAATTTTTTAGTCAGTGCTGTCAAACACACAATATCAGTTGGTAATTTGGATTTATGTTGTAGATAACATGTGGCCAAAGCCCAAACTGTGCCATGCCATGGCTTGGGAATGGGACATTTCCTGCCCAGCCAAGCTGTGCTCTGGGTTTTTTGGGAAGGCAGTATCAGTGCAGCTTTGCAAGCTGAAGATGCACAGGGGTGTAACTGTGCAAGGCTTCTCCAAAGCCACTGGATCTGCTGTGCTCTACATCAGTCATGTATTGTGTAAGCAGGTGCACCCCATGGGGGATGAGAAGGATGTCCGAGGATATCAGAAGGCTTTTGAGGTACTGAATATACTTTATTAAATCTATACTAAAATACATTAATAATAATTGAAGAGAGGCTATACTACATACTTACTTCTAACTTATCTATCTTAGACTCACTAAACTTAGTCTTGTGACCTTCTCCAGTCCAGACACAGCTGGACCAGGATTGGTCACTGAAGATAAACAATCTCCATTTCACATCCCACAGGGAGAACAGAGAACAGAGATAAGAGATGTTTTTCTCTCTTTGCAGCTCTTTCAGCCTCTGACAGCAAACCTTCATGAAAAATTTGCGCCCCGATCCCCTCTTAGAGGGGAGCAATGCAACAGTCATGGATCATCCCCAGAGCCTTAAAATGTTCCTCTGAATGGCTCTGAGCCCATCCCCTCCTCAAGTGAGGCTGGCCCAGAATAGAAATTGGAAAGCAGAAGGAAAAGGCCAGAGACAGGCACAGATCAGAGCAATCTGATGCTGTAAAAGGAAATCCCTGTGGAGGCTTCTGGGATTATTTAAAGGAGGTGCTAAATGACTCAGAATAAAAACATAACACACTTCAGAACCACCAGCTGTGTTTTCCTTCCCACGATCTGACAGTGCTTGTGTGCTGTGTCTGACAATGAAAACAGAGCAAAACTCTGCTGCTGGAGTTCAGGGGTTGCCAGATTTTTGGGCAATGAGACACTCTTGAGAGAGAAACTATCCTTTGGACAAGGCAGAGACCTCCTCCCTGATTCCTCCTCAGCAGTTTTGGGGTCAGTGAGTCCCAGTCTCATGGATTCACTGGCTTTGTAAGGAGCTCCACATAGATGCTGTTTTATTTGTTATAAATGTTTAGTGATAGCTGCTACAGAGGTGACTAATACATGTATCAGATTGTTATGTGCATAATGGGAGCTGACACTGTAAGGCATTCACAAGCAACCTGTGCCTCTGCTGGTCCCATAATAATCTGTGCAGATTGATTAGCTACTTATCCAAGCACCCTGTACCTCACCCTTTAGAAGCTGTTCATAAATATACCTGTGATACAAAGCACTCTCCCTCAGCTGCTTTTCTGGCCTTGGACACAGTGCAAGAGGAATCAAGTGCATTCATTCCTTGGAGTCCAGCTGCTGATAACACAGTGCTGGGTTTGCATGTGATTCAGTGAGGTTTCTGTGGGACCAGCAGCTGGCTGAATGTGCAATTGCTCCTGGTCCACATGCAGCCCCAGCACAGGGCTGCTCTGGCACAGAAAATAGGGCAGGGTGTGCCCAGCAGCACAGGATTTCTCCCAGCATCTTCCCATCACTTGCACTGTGCTGCAGGGGGATGTCTGGCTGCTGGCACTCTGGACCTGGTTCACCCAAGGCATGTTTGCAGCACTAGGACTGGAACCCCAGACATCTGAGAAGGAAAATCCTGTGTGATGGGATGGCCTGGCACATCTGCCAGCACTTTGTGCAGACACAGAGCACTGTGCCTGACCTGACAGCTCCCTCTCCCTCTCCTTCCCCTGGCCCTATTTCTAGGGTGTCCCCTGGTCACCATCAGCCCCTTTGCTCAGCCCCTGGAGCAGCTGCAGCCACAGTGACCTCCAGCACATCAGCTCTCCCTGCCCCACTGTGCCCTGCTGCTGCCCTCAGTGGGAGCTGCCGTGTCCAAACAGCCCCACAGAGCCAGGGGGGAGGGCACAGCTGGGCTCAGGCAAAGTGGAGCTGCATCCTCCCTGCTCACACGGACAGGCTTTGCCTCCCAAGGAGTGGGGAAGAGGTTTTACAGCAACTTCTGTGAGCCAGAGAGAAGTTTGATAAGAGGATTCGTGTTTACCCCTGGAAGAATTTCCTACCAAGGTCATTGACACAGAAACCAAGAAAGAAAGAAGGATAAATAAGCGAAACCTGCAACTGCCTGTTCCAATGAGCTCTTTGTTTGTCTCTCATGACCAATGAGTACAGTGTAAACTTATGAGTTTTGTAAGAACGTGTAAAAAGCATGCATGCTATAAAAACCTGGGGTTTTGAAGCCTTCTGAAAATGGAGTGTGTTGTTTTGTAATGTCTCCATCTCTACCACCACAAAGGAGCTTCTGCATTGGCAGCTCCCAGTATTTTCCAGCTGTTTCCCTGTTTCAGGCTGAGCAGGAATGAGCTTGGAGCATGAGCATTTAGCACTGAAGGGAGCATGTGCAGAGCTAAATCTTCTGCTGATGGAAATCAGTCCAGCCCCATTCCTTCCTAGAGCTGTGGGAGCTCCTGTCATTCACATCAGCTGCAAATCTGTTCTGGAAGCTGCCCTGAAGGCTCTGGAAGGTGTGGTTTCTAGTCACAGTATGGTTTTCTCTTTGTTGAGACAGCTAAATGTCCCAGTTTTCCATGGGATGGTGTTCATGGCTGGTAGGGACTAAATTCTTCTGGTTACCATGAGCCATGCAGGTGTCATGACTGGAATTTGCCAAAGTGTGCAGCATGAACATGGTGACTGTACTGTGAAAAAAAGTACAAGGTGGGAGAAAAAGGAAGGGAAAGTATTTTCATTATGAAGGGTGCTGTTGGAAAAAAACCCCCAACAAACCCACACTTTAATTAAAAGAAAATTATCCACAAATTTTAGCCATCTCTAGAAATTGCTCCTCCCAAGCAGCATGAAGATTTCACTGACAACAAGTGATTTTCATCAATTCAGAGAAATTTTATCATTTTGAGTTTTTAATAGCTCTGCTGATGCAGGTGGCTCATGTAAAAACAGGCCATAACAAAGCTGTTTCAAAACCATTTGAAACAATTTCAAGAGGCATTACTGCAAAAAAAAAAATCACATCTATTACTCCCTGAAACTCTTTTTAAATATCTGTCCATGTTTTCTGGTGAGACACTTCAAACATGGGAATTGAGTGGTCTCCATGATGTCAGTGGTAGATCTGGCCCATCAAGGATAATTCTGCCTCATATTTTTCTCTTTTCCTGGGTCTCTCAGCAGGCCCTACACAGGTATTGATTCCTCCTTTTTACTCTCAGGACTTAACTAAACAAACCAGGGCTGTCTTGACTCCTTGACATTTGATTCCCCTCTTGCAGGAATATCTACACAGTGGCAAACCACCTGTGATCAGGCAAGATTTATTGTTCCACTGATTCCTGGAACTGAAAACATTAATGATGTAAAATATTGATTTGAAAAAACAAACCTCTGAGTTGCTCAGTGAGCCTCTCATCCAGGCACAATGCTAAGATGTCCATCCATATTCCATTTTCATATTTATTGGTAAGTGAAAAATCAGGCATGTCAAGCTGTTCAATTTCTGAAGTGAAGTACTTCTCTCCCTCAGATGCACATGAATAATTCTCATTAACCTTCAAGGGATTAATGCAGTTTCTTGCAAATGGCTGCAATATACAGTATTTAATATTTATGCTTTCCATATGGCTAGTGCTGTCATACATTCTTGTCAAACATGCTGCACAGTTAATGATATTTTAACTAAACGTGGTCTGGAAGACCTGGATGTTTGAGGGACACTTGTGCCCATCTCCATTTTTATGGATGCTATTTGAGCCTCATAAAAAAAATTCCTAAAGAGATTAAATCAGCTGCTCTACCTAAACATGATGTTCAGCTGCCCTTAAAGCAAAGCTAAATGTGATGTTGTCAGATGAGACCCAGAGCCAGTGAGCTCTGTAATATCCATGCAGAGCCCACAGTGCCTGAGACAGAGTCACAGAATCATCTCAGAGTGGGTTGGGTTGGAAAGGAACCTAAAACTCATCTCATTCCACCCCCTGCCATGGGCAGGGACACCTTCCACTATGCCAGCTTGCTCCAAGCCCTGTCCAACCTGGCCTTGAACAATTCCAGGGTTGGGGGTAGGATGGAAGATGAGCTGGGAACAGAATCCAGGTTGGAAAACAGAACAACAGAGGGTAAAAGTAACCTGGCCAAGGAACCAGCAAACAGTGCCAGAGACTGGGAGAAAACAGTGGTGTGCTCTGTGCTCTGGTTAGACCCTGCTGTCCACAGGATCCCTGTGCAGTGGAAAGATTGCTTTTCACTCACACTGATCCCATGGGCTAAGGCTGTATCTGTTAGAGCAGACTGATGATGCCCAACACACTGTGTGCCTACCAGTGCTGAAGCAGTTTTAAACATTTTATTAGCATTCTTCCCCCTTAAATTCTTTGATACATTTTTAAAAATACAGATACAGATTTTATCTGAACAACTTTCCTGGAACTATTCAAAATAAAGCAGGAACTTTATTGCAATCTTTGCATTCCAATTTTCCTGTCATCTACTGCACGTTCCCTCATTGAGAGGCACATCACTTCATTTTCATTCCCTTCCTTGCCACCCCTTACCTCAGAAATGAACATATTCAGAATTCCTGTTCAATGTCAAGGCAAACATGAAGATTTTCACAGTTGATTTTCAGTAGCCTTGCACAGCTTTTCAGTGAAGAAACCAGACACAGTGGGGGAACACTGGCATTTCTCTTATTTATATGTCCACACATTGCTGCATAAAGAGAGATGGTCACAGGCTGCAGGCAGGAAACCTCCTGCTCCTGGGGCCTCAGCCCAAACACTGCTGCCCCAGAGCTCAGCCTGGTAAAGCCATCAAAAGAGAAAGCAAACAGCTTGCTACAGCTTGCTGCTTAATGGACTAAAAATCCTCTGTCAATCAGAACTGTGAGCATTTCTTCCAAAACTAAACCCTGACTTCCATGCTAAAGGGAAAGGACCTGGAAAACATTGCTGATGCTCGTGGTTTGGGGAGCAGGGCCATGGCTTGTGGTGACAAATGACTGCACAGAGAGAGAGGACAACCTGCCAAGTGATAGGTGCCAATTGTCACAGCAGGGCTGTCATCACAGTGAGGATGTGACCTGTGGCAGGGAAGGATGCAGGTGAACCCGAGATGGGAAGAGATGATGTTGACTCCAGCTCAGAAGGCTGAATAGTTTCTTTATTATAACTATATTTTAATACATTAATATATTATTTAAAGAGGAGATACTAAAACTACATCTTAACTTCTAACTATCATATCTAACTACTCCCTGTAACTCCCTTGTGACTCTCTCCCTCAGAGAGAGTCCAGACACAGGTGGATTCCATTGACCATCAGGGCCAAACAATGTTCACCAATATCCCATCAACCAATCACCTCAGGTAAACAATTCTCCAATGCATTCCACATGGAAAAACAAGGGACAGAAATAGAAATTGTTTTCTCTTTTCCTTCCCTCTCTGCTCCTCTATGAAAGTCTCCCGAGGGAGCAGAAAATGTGGGCACTGCAGTGACCTGTTCTAGAACATCTAAACCATTCTTCTTTCAAGCCTAAAGCAGAAGGAGTTAAACCAAATAGATTTGAATAGGCAAGAAGGTGAAGCACTGCCTTGAGATGAGATCTGCAACAGAGGCTGGGGAGGGAGTGAGAGGCAGGGCTCTGGACTTGAATTGCCAACGCTGCTGGATGCTGATAATTTCTGGCCCACTCAAAGCATCTAGAGTGGGTTTTTTCTTAGTTATAATTATAGACACACTTACATTTTAGGGTCATCCAGTGCCAAGTGGGGACATCACAACTCATTAAAGTAAAATTAGCCTCTGCATCTTTGCCCTTCTTGCACCAAACAAAAAAAAAAGCTGCCTGTAATAGTACAGGATGTGGCCTGTGAGTGTGCCCATAATTAAAAGGTTGAGCTACTCTTGTAAACAAATTACCATGAACAAAGGGGTTTACAAATGCTGGCTAATTAGTTTGGATTCCCTAAAGCTTTTAGCTGTTTTTTAATTCAATAACACAGTGTAAATTCTCTAGCCTGGAAAGTCTAATAGGAATTGGCAGAAAACTAAATAATTGATATTGTCAGCGATTGCAGCCCTCCGATGTTATTGTCTGCCAGTAAGCAGGACTGCTGCTATTTCCTGAGAGGATAAAGAACTGGTTTTAATGAATTAACGATATAAATGGTAGACAGCTGGCTTTCAGCAGCAGCTCAGGAGGCAATGTTTCAAGTTGAGGCTCTAGGACCAGTGAAAAAAACCCCTTCAGAGAGGCACTTGATGAGAGATGTGCTCATCACGCCTCATGCTGAGGGCCCCAATCCTTCCAGCTTTATTCCTCACAGACACCCCAGTGAAGCCTTGGGGCTCCCTCCAGGGCTGGAGGGAGCAGGAGGCAGCTGAGCACCTGAGCAGGTGCTGGTGGGGAAGGGGAGGGTGCCTCAACCCACTCCAGATGCAGCTGCTGGGAGGGTGGTGGGGGAGCAGTGGAGGGCAAACAGGCAGCCCCTGGTGCCAGCCCAAGGTGTGGAATGTGTTCTGGCACTGGGAATGTGTTCTGGCACTGGGAAGGCCACGTGGGAGCTTCCTGAGTGTGGAGTCTGTGAGGTCAGGATGACCCCAAGCCTGTAAAGAGTCTTTTTCTCCAGCCTGTGCTGTTGAAGAAGGAGTGGAGATGCGTGGCTTTTGCTTCTCAAGGTTGTTTATTCTTTCTTATCTATAAAGTTCTTTCTCTGCCCTGCTGAGGTCTGTCTGGCAGGATGGTCTGTGAGGTTCTGCCCCTCGGTGGGATGTTACAAACATTATATACTAAAAACTACCTGTGCTGTATTTACAATAACATTCCAATATCTGTCACCTGTGTTGAACAGTGTGTCTCTAATCTAAACCAATAGAAAAGTGCCAACACCACAGTGAAACATGGAGGGCATGAATAAAGAAGAAGAAGAAGGACAAACTATGCCCAAATTCTTCTATCTTGCCCCTTTGAACCCCTTATCTAAAAACTCTAAAACTCTACTTTTTCACTCTGTGACAAACTCACTGCTACTCTGCTCAAACTCTTGTGGCCTGTAATTCTTCACTCAGAGTTGTAAGTTCTCTCATGGGCTAAAATCAAAGGCACAGGTGCTTTTGACTCTGTGCTAAGGTTCTTGAGCTCTCAGCCAAGGTCTCGGACCAGCCAGAGGGATGTCCTGGTCTCCCACACCTGAGGAGGCCCTACCAGTCACACAGTGTCTGCTGCCTGCTGGGCAAACTGGTCTGGGAAAGTCTGGGCTGTCCCTCAGCAGCCTGATGGCCTCTAGGTTTGACCACGGCTCTGCTGAGCTTCTCCTGGTTCAGGGGTGTGGGGAATTCAGGACTCCTGGACAACTGACCAATGGGATTAAGCAGAAGCTGTTTATTGTTTACATTAAACACTTATTTATGCATTCTAACCCCACTGCACATGCTGAGCACTCATTTCTTACTGGTGCCTTTGCTTGTCCACGTGGACATTTGCTTGTCCAC
>VXBC01001703.1:279386-314760 GCA_013399945.1 Ploceus nigricollis | reverse complement strand
CCTTATATGTCCCTGTCAATCCCTGGTGTACTGCCTCCTACCCCTGTCTATCAAAGATAGCACACCCCTTTGGTTCTGGAATGTTCCCTGTCCTTCATCCCTTCCTCGAAGCAGGATTGGATTGTAAGGTTTGCTCCCTCCCCTTGTTGGCTTCTATTGGGTAACACTTACCCTGCACTCCTCCCCTAATGCCTCTCTATTGGTTAAAGGTTGTGTCCTCCCCTTATTCCCTCCCCTCTTTAAAAGCAGCTGTTTTGCCCTCAGCTGTCGTCACTTATCCCTGACTCCTCCTTGGAAATAAGCCTCCTTGGAACTCATACTGATTCCTTTGCTTCGGTCTCTCGTTTCAGATTCTTGCCTTGTTGCCCGCAGAGCAGCAGTTGCTGCAGGGAGCTGCGAGCCCCTGCACGCACCACCACCCGGGTTGGTCTTGGGAGAGATCGGGGGAGCCATTCTCGTTATGGATCACAGGGAGTGAGTTGGCTGGGAAAGATCTCCCTTGTGATGGCACTATCTGTAACGCTACAGTGAAGGCTAAATTTTTTGTCCCATCTCTGCTAAATCACAATCAGTCACTGCTTTGAAATAACACCACAGAAAAGAAAGTAAGGGGAAGACTGTACAGCAATTCACAGTCCTGAAAGCCGTTAGGAAACCACATCTTTGATACAGACATGTACAAGATTTCGCTTCAAACTCTGTCTGAGCCAAAGACAAACGTGTAAGAAGCTCCTGTTCCCGCTCAGTTTAAGCACCTGGACTATGGACATACAATAGGAAAGACAGAATTCAGCATGGCTAAAGTAAACTGGCCCTGTCAGTGGTTTGAAGATGCGTTCTTTTTGCAAGAACAACAATCAGAGCTGCAATGACAGCTGAAGGAGAGCATTTCCAGCAGCAAACACAACGTCTGAGATCACATTTTGTGCTTCAATCCTTTATTCTTGTGTTTGTTTCAGTATCAGGCAGGTGTCCCAAGAGTCCATGATCCAACCTGAGCCCAGGACTCCTCCCTCTGTAATCAGTCTGCTTCTCCATCATTGCTTTCTGTTGCTACCTGTCTGCTTCAGCTTTGTGCTGGGTATGACAAGCCTCTTCCAAACCTCACCACACACCTCTCTGTAACACCACTTCTATTACTTCTCTGCGTGTGTCTAAATTGGCTTTAAATAGAGCCAAACTTTCCATAAGGTGAAGTAAGAGTGGCTTGTTAACTCTGGCCAGTTTGACACAAGAGATGGTGTGATTTGTCACATTAAATGGCTTACAGGGATGACAAACACGTGTGATTTATGAACTGAAAGCCTATCAGCATCATGCAGGCTTGACGATAAGTGTTGCATTAACTCTATTTATGGCATTGGCTAAAAGCAAAGATTGTGAAACTCGCAGTTTACCGGGTTACAAATAATCAAGCAAACATTGTATTCAGACACTGAGATTACCCTGAGGGCGGTTATCTCTACCAGCTCTGCCTGTGAGTCAACCAGCATCCACACAAAACAGTCAGGACCAAGAAGTGGGAGAAAAGTTTTTTCTCAGGAAGGAGAAAAGAGATATGAGAATGGGTGACTGGAAAAAGCACATGCCATCGCTCCGGTGTTAGGAGAGGTGCCGGATGTTTGTTGAGCTGTTTAAATTTAGCATGGACTTTCCTCCTCTGTGGATCCTTTAAGCAGAATCTCTGCCCTCAAGGGTTGCTGCAAGAAGGCCTCAACAGCAGAGCTGCACACAGGTGTCAGCATGGCCCCCCGGCAGCCTCTTCGAGCCCATCGTATTTGCCTTTGCCAGCTGCAGCAGCTACTCTGATCAGCACCTGTGCCCTTGCAGAAGAGCAGTCTCCTCCTCAAAACATGGCACAGTTACTGCATCTAGACTTTGCTTGGAAGTGTAACCCTCATGGCCCAGGTCACGTCCTGTTCTAGATCTCCTTTCCCACAGCTGCAACTTTCTCCCAGTGACCCTCCCCAAAGCAACAGCCCCCATTCCTTCTCTCCCAAATTTCCTGTTCAGCTTGGGGCTACTAGAACATCTGTCACTTCGTTTTCAATGCTGAGCCAGTTTATTGCACAGAATACAATCTCAGATGTCTTGAGAAATCCCTGTATTTCCACATATCATGTTTTAAAATTTATTTAATCTCTGAAGTATAAACTTTACCTTTGACAAAGTACCACTTTCATAAGTGATATTTTAAGATGTTTTGGGCTTTTTTTTTTCCAAAAAGGACAAGTATTTCTTAGCTGAAGTGACTCTCCCTGAGGAGAATCATTCTTATCCAGAAAAAACTGTAATTCAACACAATTCTGGTAGTGTTAGACATCACAGTAATTGACCCAACTTCAGAAACACTGTGAACTGTTACACAATTCAGGCAGTCAGTATGAGTCAGATAAGAGATGTCAGCATACCCAACATAATGGTATATTTATCCTTTCAACTGCTCCCTCTGCGTAGTCCTTTGTTTTTCATGTGTGTGATTCCTTACCAGTCATGCAGTCTGTGGTGCCAGTTTGATCAGTTAGACTCCAAATACTTTTAGGTGAAAGTACAGGAATATCTTGTGTTGGTGTAAAGATCACGTATGTTGAAGGACCTTGGCTCACCTGGTCAGCATTTTTCCACCTCCTGAAGTCTAAAGGCAGTTTCACCTTTGCTAGCAATGTCACAGAGCATCTTTAGCCCAAGTGCAGTAATGGGCTTTTTAATTTCAAACATAAACTATTCTCCTCCTTGTAATACTGCTCCTAGGGCACCAAAAATGACCAAAAAAACCCCTCCCCGAGAGAGAGGTTTTTTCTAAAACTGCAGAATTAGGTCATTAGTGCAAGGGCAAAACCAGTTTTGCTTTCATCTACCGCAGGCATCAATAGTTCAATGGGATGGAACTCTCCAGCCCAGTGTCTCATCCAGACACATCACTCAGCCACAGGGATCTGTTTGCTACTGCCACTTGATGTCCCCAGCCAGAGCTGAGGAATTTACATCTTTCTGCAACATTCTCAACTTCTCGCCATTTTTCTACTCTGAAAAAACAATATTAAGTAGTGCTCCAGCTGGTTCAGTTGTTTTTCTGCCCTTTATAGCTTGTTCTACACGCAGATCTTTTTCCTGCCATAGCTTTATTCTGTAGTGCTTTTCTGAGTTCATGCAACTACTGGGAGTGTAAAATCAAAGCAATACTGGGAGTATTAAGGCAGAGTCCACTGACAGATATTTGAAAGCTGTACTGTGATGATTGCTCTGCACCCCATGCAGTCAAACAGGATCTGAGAGGGCAGCTTGGAATTTAAAGCAAATGTGTAACAGGAACATTTTCCACTGATTTTCCCCCAAAGACCTGGGCTCTGAGTAACCACTTCTTCTGTCTTCCTCTTTGCTGTCTTGTTGCAATATTTGCAGTTTTATAGACATGTCCTTATTTAGCCAACCAGCTTACAGAAACACAACTTTCCATTGAAGGCTAATTTAGAGTCTCAAGCACATGTTCTCAGCTGCTGCAAAATTATGCTACTGAGTGCAATAGGCTCTGTCATTTTACATCAGCTGAGAATCTGCTTGCAAGGGCAAAATAAGTGGATGCAGCTGCAGTTCTCTTCCTTGGGAGTTGCCCCTTATACACAACTGATAGCAGGTGGCTGAGAGCTGGTATTTAAAAATGACAAGTCTTTGGTGTTTCTTTTTTTTAAAATATTTTGCTGAAGTTCATTCATGTGCTCTCTTTGATGGCTGCCCACTACCTATAGCCCATCATCCTCCAACTGAGAGGAAAGGATGTGGACAGAATTATTTTCAAAAACAGATTTCCAGATCATAAATTAAACATTCTCTCTCATGCCATATCATGTGGCAGAAGAAAGATAAAGTTGAAAATGTTATCCCTTTTTTCTTCAAATAATACAGTGCTATTCAACAGATGTAATTATCCCTAAAGACACATGCAATAATTGATGGCCTGTCAATCAAAGCCCTTATTAGACATGCACATGATGTCACATCACAGTCTAAATCTTAATCTAAATCTAAATCTTCCTGCCACTCAAAAACCTTTATATAGATTAATCTGATTTCAGATACAAGTTTTGTGTGTGACCTTTTACCCAACCTTTTCAAGGCTGTGGTCAGAGAGGAGCTGGATCTTTTATGCGTGCTGTTGAGCTCGTATGATGGACTCTGGGCTGTCCCTGAGAGTTTTTTGCCTGGCCCTGCCCTGCTTTATGCTCTAGGATGGAGCCTGGAAAAGGGATCTGCCTGGGGTGGACCTGCACTGCTACAATCAGTGGATGGCAGTTAATAACATTACTGGCTACTGGAAACATCATCTGTTCTGCTGGGGTCTCCTGGGGTCTCTTCTCTTTCCCTTCTCACAATGCCAGGCAACTTTGTCCCTCATCTTTGCAGGGCAAAAACAGTGTTTTGGAAGATTGTTATCCCATGGCACTTGATGCCTTCCACACTGCTTGGGATTATTATCCCATTGCACTTCCACGCCTTCCATTGAAACGTGGTGCCTTCCTACTGGACCTAGGTGGTAAGTCACCACTTGGAGGCACAGCTCCATTACAAACTCCTTGTCTTCATGGTGGTGTCATACACAGCTCTTTGGGATTGGTAGTTGGATAACAAATCTGAAGAAGTTATAAATTTACCAACAGGTAATGCATCAAACTTTGTGTTGCCAGTTGCACTGGCACTTCAAGTCTCTTTCAAACAGAAATAAAAGCAAATTAGAGGAAGAGGCTGAGGCTTTCAAGATAATGGAATTTATCTTCTGCAAATGTGCTCTTTAGATGCCAAGCAAAGAAATTTCACAATCTATAGAAAAGATCTTGTCTGGCATTGTTGTATTTTTACTGGTCTTTGATGTAACTTGAAAATATTAGGCCATGTTTTGGTGTTCAATTTTCTATAGGTTTTTCAGACAGCCAGATATAACAAATAGAAAAAAATTAGACATCATTCCTAACGCTGAAGCACTCTGGAGAAAGCCACACAGCAAGCTTGATCTGCATGTAAAACTTCAAAGTGCTCCCTAGATCCATGAACTACAGAAAGACTTGAAGTCAGCAGGAAAATAACAGTGGACAATGAGGAAAGAAAAAAAAAATCTTGCCTTCAGGTTTGAAAGAGAGACTGAAAACCCAAAAGGTTCACATCTGCAGGACATTGTGTTCACAGTGAGGTTGGCCTTGAATGCACCCTCTTGCATAGCCAACGTCAGTGGTTTCAATGCCATTTTGAACAGAGGATTGCTCATAGTTCTTTTCTGGCTCAGAGGCAATTCAAGACTTTCAGGTGATCCTCATATATCTTTCTTAGAAGTGATGTCTACTGGAACAACCAATGTTCTAATGGAACATCAGCTGGCTCCTGTGGGAGAGGGGTGAGAGAGGGCCACTGGTGCAGTGGGTTAGCCCATAGGTAGCCCAAGGATAGGATGGCTAGTCTTACCCCAGGGCCCCATATTGTGTGAAGGCTTTGTGGGTTTGAGCTTTTGAATGCGTTTTGTGCATTTTCTTACTTTTCTGCTTGGTTTCCAGTCTTTGTACAAAAAAGTTTCTTCTGACAGAACAGAGTTTAACATTTGTCCTTGCACTTAAAACAGCACCAAAGAAACACCTAACAAGACAAGCCAAAAACAGTGATTTAAGAGGTTTTATGAAACTTTGTTGGAAAAAAGATAATTTGAGTCATTCTCCTCTGATTCATCTCATCCACAGCTCATCTGCAAGTAAGCCCCTTCCACAGAGCAGTTAGGATGCACACAGTCCCTGTAAATTCAGCTGAAGAGATGGCTCCACTGGCCCTCTCCACCGCAGCAGCAACTCTTGCTGCCTGACTCCAGGGCAAATTGTTGCTGCCAGCTGTGACCCAGCATAATTCTGCTATGCACATGGGCTGCTACATGTACCAGAGTTCATCAGGGATGGGCAGAGGGTTTATGAAATTTCTGGAGCTTCTTTCCAGAAAGATTCTTGTTCAAATTTTTTAAAGAAGGAACTGTTTTTTTACTGGGATAATCTTACTCCTTTTAGCTTGGAGTTGAAGCTTTAAACAGCTCTTCTTTCACTTCCCCTTGGAGGACAGGGAAAGGCTTAGAGGCTAGCAATGGTCTGGGACCCATGAGAAACCATAAAAACGGTCTTATGTTTTCTGCCTGATGCTTTTGCCATCCCAGTCCAACACTTGCAATGATACTGAGATGCATGACATTAAAGGGGACAAAAAGTTGTCCAGCTGTTGCCAGTTTTACTTTTGCACTTTTTGTCGTGTTGGTCTAGAAGATATTTTGTGAATCCTGTGTAACTTTGTCACTGTGTATGTATGTACAGAAGATATTTTGTGAATCCTGTGTAACTTTGTCACTGTGTACGTATGTACAGAAGATATTTTGTGAATCCTGTGTAACTTTGTCCCTGTGTACATATGTACAGAAGATATTTTGTGAATCCTGTGTAACTTTGTCACTGTGTATGTAGGTACAGAAGATATTTTATGAATCCTGTGTAACTTTGTCCCTGTGTATGTATGTACAGAAGATATTTTGTGAATCCTGTGTAATTTTGTCACTGTGTATGTATGTACAGAAGATATTTTGTGAATCCTGTGTAACTTTGTCGAAGGGTTAAAGCATGCTGTGGCACTGTCACCATTGCGAAGTTTGCTTTTCTTCTGGGATAACACCATTTGGTGGTGGCCCCGTTCTTAGGATGATGTCTGCCCCTTGTTACATTTATTACACCCTGCAAAATCCCCTGCTTATAATAAATTACGTATTCTTAATCATGTATAATTTCATACAAATGTACACTTTGCTAAATGATGTTTGGATGCCTGGGAAGGAGAGACAAGTGAACTACATTCCTCAAATGTTGCCCAGCAGGGCACATCTTCACTGGGGAGTGGTTTGTAAATAACGTTTTACACAGAGAGCAAATCTTCCTTTAATTCAGATGCCGTTTATTATAATTTGAAGTTACAGCAAAATAACAAGGAAATAAGAGAGCTCTCCATGCAGGAGAGGACTTGCAGGGCTTCAGAAGTATGCTCAATTCCAACAGGAGTGTGTAAATACTCTTAACTCAACCCAAGAGCAAGCTAACAGTGGAAGGGGTTGGCCTACTCTCCCTTTGCCTGGCCATGGGGCTCAGGGAACCCCTGCTTCCATACAGGATGGGGATCAGTGTAAGGTGAAATAATCGTTTTTCCATAAGGTGACTCACATTACAAAGTTGTACCCTGGAATTTCATCATTAAATCTTCCACAAGCGGTCCTAAAAGGCCTCCTTTTAACCATGCCAAAGTAGTGAAAGCAAAAGTCATTTACACATTTCCCCCAAAGACCCAGTCCTTCCATCAGCCCTCCAAGCAATTTGCTGACTAAATCTTCTATGTGCTTGAATAATCCATGATACGAATAAATTAATTTATGCCAAGTGAAGAGGTTGACTACTGGGATGCAGCAATGCCAACAGAACAAAATTGAAGCTGGAGACATGGAGGAAATGAACCTGTAACAATGGCAAGTGGTATTGTTGCTCCAGCAGCCAGAGACAGCTGTGACCACATCTGAAATACGAGTGTGGGGAGCAGCAGCTGACAAAGGTTTTAGAATGTGCAGAACTGAGCTAAAAAGAATCTGCTGGTTTTGAGCTGCAAAATAAGATTATTATAAAATTATTGAAAAGGAACTTGCAAGTGTTATGTCTCATTCCAAATATTTTCCATTCAGAAAGTATATAAGTAACATTCCCGTGCCTTTTACTTTCCACTGACATTGAAGAAATGGAAGTCTCAGCTTGTGCCAAATGATCTGTCACCCCAAACCTCTGACCTGGGCAACTGATGAAGGCATGTTACAGATGCATGGAGTGCAAAGACTGGAAATATTACACATCTCAAGCAGTGTAAGCTGGCTGTGGTCCAGCTTACACCAGCTGCTGATTAGCTCCATAAATGTCTTAGAGCAGTAACAGTTGCAGGAATTATGGTTTGCATTCACTAAACACCAATGAGGCTACCTAACTAGGCATGCTTTGCTTGCATTTGTGGCCAGGAGATTGATTACACCGAGGATTTTTAAAATTCCTCTTTCTTTAGCTGTTCTTCAAAGAAATCATTACATGCCACAGTCAAAACAGCAACCAGAATGACAAATTCATTAAAATCCACTTCATTGTCCTTATTGGAGTCCAGGTAATTCATAATTTTATCAACAAGGAGAGGGTCCTTTTGGCCCTAGAGACAAAGAAAAGTGACTTAGCTGTGCAGATCTTGAATGCTCATTTCTGACATGCCTGGCACCACTGCTCTGTTATGAGGCTGGCATTGTTAAAGGGCTGCATCAAATATGCACCTGAACAGTAATACATGTCTAGTCACTATCACATCAGAAACTAAAGACAGTGCAGCCCCTATAAGGTACACAAGTACTAAATAGGGACTGAAATGTATCAAACAGATTTTAGGAGATACTGAACATGGATCCCTTTTGTCAGAATGGATCTGTAAAGTCCATTTCTCAGTATCATCACATGACAAACAGTACTTAGATTTCCAACAGAATACTCATAAGTAGTCATATTATATATCCATTCATCAAATTCAGAAGACCTCTGGTTGGCAAACAACCATCCTATTCAGTGGGAGCAAGAACATTGAATCTCATAGTAATAAATCAATAGCCAAGATGAAAAGAAAATCCAATTCAAGGAAATGGATGCAATATAAAGAAAATTCTGTTTATGGTCGTAGGGTCCACAGTAATTTTTACAATTAAGAGGATACATAAAAACATTATTTTTATAGCTTATGATCCCATACAAGCATCTCTGCTGTGTAATGTAGAACATAACAAACATGCAAAGAGATATTCAAATTATTATTGAATCATTGAAAGGATTTTCTTAGCACCTCTCTGCAGGGCACACCGCAGTACTGTGTGGCCAGTGTGTGCAACCTACTTTCCTGTCTCATGACAACTGGTTGCTGCATTTAATCCTTCAGTGGACTTATCTATGCCCTATTATTAAAAACAAAAAAAGAAACAAACAAACAAATTGACCATTATTTAGCATTGATCTTGCTACAGCTTCTAGGCTGGCCTAGCCCTCCTACTCAAAAGCACTGTGGAGTTTGCAAAGCACCAGTACCCACCTCTGCTGCCAGTGGTACGTGGGAGGGTACTGGGGCTTGACCACCCTCTGAAAACATATTTCTCAAATGGGACATTTGACGTCCTATTCTTCTGTACAGTTCCACAAGGAGCTGTTGTCTGAGAGACTGTGACAGGGTGGGCCTTGCACAAGGAGGTGCTATTCCTATCCAAGCACTTGGATAGCTGCCTAACCCACTCATGATACAGTCGCTCGGGAGGTTCAAAAGCTGCATCTTACTGAGAGGAAGTCAGTGAGCTCATGGGTGAGGAGCTCCTTGAGTTCTCCTTTACTGAGCTTATATCTGTCTCCTTCTTTGCCCGAGTAGTGATGGAAAATCCTGATCAACTAAAATGTTCACCAGGCAGAGAAAGGGCTGCATTTGGAACACATGGGATACTTTTTATTACAAATACTCCCATTCAGGGCCTTGAATGTCAAAATTAGAAAATGCTAACAATCACCAAGTCGATATAAAACGACTTTCCACCATTTCTAAAAGAACATTTTCTATTCTGTCTTTCAGCATTTCTACAGTCTAAGTGCCTCAGTGCTGGCAGCCAGCATTCAAAGGTACCTGGGGCTAAGCTTCTATGTGAGTTTGCCACATATCCCTTGAAACATCTACTTTAATTGTTGGATATCTCCATACACCTAAAACATTATCTCTTGATGAATGAAATTCTTGCTGTGGTAAATGAGTCCTCAGGAGGAAATCAAGGAACTAGTTTCAGTGGAAGGTGTGCCTGGAATTACAGTGTACACTGAGCAACAGTCCTGGCTTCATTTTTACAGTCCTGCACAAAAACTGTAGTCCAGCATCTTTCTCTGAATAAATGACCTGGCCTCAGAAGGGCAGTAAGTGTCTTCTGCCCCAACTCCAGGAACTTGTTGATGCTGGGAGTGATGGCTGAGGGATGCAGGAAACAGCAGCTTCACCATGGTAGAGCTTACCACCCCAAATAATAAATAACCAGGGTTTTCATGACAGACACTGGAAACAGAAAACTGCTTGTGAGGGTTTAGTTTCCCTTCATAAAGCCTTGTACCAGCTGCACACACTTGTCCAGCAAGCACAACTGTGCAGATAAACAGGGCACGGGGCTGCAGCTCCTTCTTTGTTTCATTCCAGCCAGAGGGAAAGAGAATTAGGTGGGCATTGTTTTTAGCTCTGAAATCCTCCAAGCACTCCTAATTTTGACTACTACCGTATATCTCTGCCCATAACCTCCTGTGCTTTCAGACGTATTTCTTCTGCCTGTGCTGTTGTGACAGGTCTCTACAACCTGGGGGGTCTTGTGTGGGCCTCTGGAGGAAAAGGGAGGGAAGAAGAGGGGGTGGAACACATAAAAATACTGGATCCCAGTGATAAGGGAAGTGACCATGTGTGAAGTGTCATTTCCAAAACAGGCAGGCCCTTCTGGCTAGAGGTCCCTATGGGCATGCACGGTGCTGTGTGCAGGGCATACACCTGCAGCTGCCATCCCTGTGGCCAGGAGTACTCACCAGGGAAGGGCAAGCCAGCACTCAGGGAATTATTATAAAAGGTTAAGGCAGAAACCAGAGGAACAAGAGGAACATATCTCTCCTGGAGCCAGAGGAAAGCGAGGAGGAGAGCTGCTCTCCATACCTCTTCTGTATTTGGGGAAAGCTCATGGGTGCCTGATTTTGTGCAGGAGTTGCTGTGCGACTGTCCTCCTATAAACACTGGGATCTAGCTGGATCATATAGAGCATATGACAGAAGAGTATGAGTGATATCAGGCGCAGCATATCTCTCCCACTCAGTTCTGGGAATCCTCTGTGTCTGCAGATGAGAAGAAAAAGCACGGAGCTCCTAATGTAGCTACAGCCACAGGCTTCTGTCTTGCCTGTGATTCACTAATGATTAGAACTATTGCACAGAAATATTATACAGATAAACATCAAAATAATTGGTTGTTTTTTGTTGTTGGGTTTATGTGGGTTTTTGCCATTTGTTCAACAGCAGCTTCACCCACAACCAGAAAAAAAAAGCACAGCTGACTCAATATATAAGCATGAAATCCTTCTGTTTGTCTATATATTATTACACTGATCCTCTGGCTAATGAATATTGCAAATTAATTATCTAAGTAGAGTCTACAGGAGGTACAACTTCCAGGAAGCAGGTGTAAACCTTCAGAGTTGCCATCCTTAGGACAGAAGAAAGAAAGGGTTTACTCTATTATCTCCAGAGCATCAGCTCAATAATTTATACAGTGATATAATATGTGCAGATTCTTTCTGCAGGTACTTTCACTCCAGCTAATTGTGCAAGGAACCTTCTTTTCCACGTACTAGTGGGTGCATACACAGGGAACAGCTGCACTGAGCTTTTTTGTCAAGGGGTCCGTGCAATTTGCTGTGTCCAGTCCTTTCCTCCCTGGCTAGTGAAATCCTGCCAGTGGCTCCAGTGACAGCAGATGTCTCACAACTTCTATGAAGGCAAGTCCCAGCACTGTCTACTCAAAATTAATGATTATCAATCGACTGTTATATACTTCCTCATCCAACACTCCAGCACAGTCTGTTCCAGTATGATATCTAGTTGGCACTGAAGATAACTGAAGTCAGCACTGCAAAGCAGTTCAGTGTCAGGCCAAGACCCAACTGTGTCAGCAAACACCATTCTCCCATCAGTCCTCACCCTGCACTCTGGTTTCCAGCAAGTTAAGCACAGGAGCAGCACCAGATGTGGTTGACAGAGAATGTAGGACTGCCTGTAGACACGGTGAAGGATGGTGTCTTCCTCATTCATGCCTTAACTTTGTCCATCAGAGCCTGCCAAATCACAGCAGTGTTGGTGGGAAAGAACCTCTGAAAATGCTTATTTCCACTGCCTGCTCAAAGCTGGAAAATCTTCAGCATTAGACTGGACAGACACAGTTTTGTTAGGTAAATATTAAAAACNAAGGGGAAGGGGTAGAGTCTCCACCTGGTCTGGCACAAGCAGTCTGCAAGGCTGAATTCTGCCATCTTTTCTCAAGCCAGTGATAGACTTAGGCTAGCTAGGCTTACACAATGAGTCAGTCACTGTGACTTCCAGAAGATGACCAGAGGGATGGAGTACCTCTTGTGTGAAGACAAGCTGAGTGACTTGAGGTTGTTCAGCCTGGCGAAGAGAAAGCTCTGGGATGACCTAATGGATCCTTTAGGCCTTCCAGTACCCAAAGGGAGTTGATAAGAAGGCTGGAGAGGGGCTTGTNTGAAGTCAGCACTGCAAAGCAGTTCAGTGTCAGGCCAAGACCCAACTGTGTCAGCAAACACCATTCTCCCATCAGTCCTCACCCTGCACTCTGGTTTCCAGCAAGTTAAGCACAGGAGCAGCACCAGATGTGGTTGACAGAGAATGTAGGACTGCCTGTAGACACGGTGAAGGATGGTGTCTTCCTCATTCATGCCTTAACTTTGTCCATCAGAGCCTGCCAAATCACAGCAGTGTTGGTGGGAAAGAACCTCTGAAAATGCTTATTTCCACTGCCTGCTCAAAGCTGGAAAATCTTCAGCATTAGACTGGACAGACACAGTTTTGTTAGGTAAATATTAAAAACCTCCAAGGATGGAGATTTCACAAGTTCTTGTGTAACCTGCTCAGGTGTTGCACTATCTCCCTGGGGAAGACAGCTGCCCTAACATCCAGTCTGAGCATCCCAAAGTACAGCTGTGAGCACTGGCCCTTTTTGCACCACCTACCACTACCACAAATACTTTGACTTTATAAATTACCTTCAAATAGTCTTGACTCTTCACTTAAACTCAAAAATAAATCTGGAAGCAGTCTATCTGTCTAGCAGTCTACCCTGACTCATCCAATCTATTTCCATGTTTTACTGTCCCGTTCATGTTATGTCCTTGACCCTTATANGTGACAAGACAAGGGGTAATGGCAGCAGACTGACAGAGGGCTGGTTTACATTTGATAGGAGGAAGACATTCTTTTCTGAGAGGGTGGTAAGGCACTGGCACAGGTTGCCCAAGGAAGTTATGGATGCCACATGCCTGGAAGTGTTCAAGGCCACGCTGGATGGAGCTCTGGGAAACCTGGTCGAGTGAGAAGTGCCCCTGGACACTGCAGATGAGTTGGAACCAGGTGATCCTTAAGGTGCCTTCCAAGCCAAAGTTTTCTGTGATTCTGTGGTTTCACTGGAGGCTGTTGAGAGAAAGGGAGGTTGTTCCTTGCCCTGTAAATCTGAGAAAGGACCCAACATGCATGGCTGATTCCTTTTATTTTGGTTAGGGTAATATAAACATGCACCCAGCTGGGAGGCTCTGTGGTACTGTTCCTCCCCTCCTACTTGGAGATGGGGCAGTCAGATCATAGGCTTATCTTATTACTCTCTTTGAGGTCTCTGCTCCTCAACAAATGAGCAGAGCTCTGACTTGTTTGAAAGTAGTCAGGTCAGCATAGGTCAGCAGTCTTCTTCCTCCACAGCTGGGAAGGAGCTTTGACTTATTCACCAGGATTTCTCCTTGATCTTGAGACAACATGACATGAGCTGCCTTTAAGCCAGAGCAGTTTATAAAGTGCCACTCTAAGCCATAGTAAAATACTACTCAGCTTAAGTGTGAGAATCTTGTGCTTAGGGCATTTGGCTTTCAACATTTGCCAGAATGCATGTGGGGAACATTTTCTCAAAAGTAATTATTGCACTGGGAAAGACAAGTCAGCCTCCCACCCACATCCTGTCATTATTTATTTTTCCCAAATTCACACAGCTCTTAGTATGCACATATTTTGAATCAGTGTTGTAGTCCCAAAGTGGGAAAAGGTGAGATGGGAGGAGAAACTGCAAGGCTCATAAGGACATTTATGCTACACAATAAAAATCCTATATTGGATTAGAGCCTAGATTAGACTAGAGCGTATTAAATAGATTAAGGAGTTTATGAGACTTACATTTGAGTTAGAAGTTCTTGTTAAATTATAATGAGCATTTTCTAATTTTAGGATTGTTAGCGTTTTCATTGGTGGTTTGTTTCCATATCTGGGTGGCTGATTGATCTATTAATTTACATAAGGAATGTCTCCCTCCCCTGCAGGTTCCAGCTCACATCTTCAAAGCTGTTTTAACTGCTGTGATCCCATAGGCAGCAGAATAGCAAAGAACAGTTAAATGTCTTCCTAGTAGCTTTTACCACCTAGATTTGGTGGTTTACTCTCTAGGTATCTTTTTTAATGGGTTACACTTCAAGGGCAGCTCAACTGAAGTGTGTCCTTATATTCTCTGTTGAGTCCTGCTTTGAACAAGTTACACACCTCTATTCCAAAATACATAAGTGACTTTTTCACTGAACTGCCCAGATCATTGAACCCTGCTTGTTCCCATAATGGTCATTCCTCTTGTGATACCCACTGAGCACAGAAATTGTAGCACTTTCAGTATTTGAGGTACTGACTTCAGTTACCACTTACTGCTTTCTCCTCCTCCTCATAGAAAATTGCTCACCATTTCCTACCTCTGTGAGCAACCATCCATTACTAGCCTGTGAAGGCAACACCTATTGTATATGAATGTACTGTTACCTGTAAAATATGTAGAAAACTTTCATTAACCCTAAACTGGAGTTTAGAAGTATTTCTGGCTACAGTTCTTTCTTCCTCTTATGCCTCTGAAGCAGCTGGATCTGTCCAGCTGTGTATCAGCCAAGAAATTTATGAATTTAATGTTGTCTATCTACGCCCAGGAAGGATGACAAGGCAGTGTAAAATATCTTGGTGTAGATGGAGAATCTGAGCCAGCTGTGTCCCAGGTAGTGACAGAGGGTCCCGTTACAGAGCAGCCTGGTAATCAGAGACCACACACCCAGTGCCAGCTGGCTGTGACAGCTCACATTACAGCTGGTACTTGGCAATACATCACCATCTGAACAAAGCCAGGATACTCATTCCCCTTGCATTAGATCTGCTGATCAGTAGGGCAAACCCATCCCTTGGAGATACAGTGGCTCTGATTGTCTCATGTTTTTTCCTAATTCAAACTCACACCAACCTGCGGCACTGATTCACAATTCATCCTGATTCACTCCAATGTCCAGTTCCTTCCACAAGGGTTTTGCAGTTAGGTTCAGGTTATGTTTCATAATTATTGGGATCTCTCCTTGCAAGCAGCGGTTCTGTGTCCCAAGAGGGTGAGCAAGGCACCTACTAAGTTGTAGTGGTAACAAAATCTTACACAGATTTTCCATGGTCTTAAGTAGGTTGTTGAGTTATTCCTGCCTCAGTTCCTCCTTCCTGGTTTCCAAGAATTCATACAGTAGCTGCTGCTTTGGGAATGGGACTCCAGGGCCTTGTGTGACTAGCTTTCTGTTGCCAAGGAGCATCTCTGAGCAGTGAGGGCCCCTGCCCCATGCAACTATGCAATGGTGCATGTGCTTGGCCATGCCATGGTGTGTGAGCTGGCCACCATAGTTCCAGATGCAGAGCTCACCATGTTTTTCCATCTTCTCTACCTTCCCTGTGAGCTCAAGAGGGCCCATTGGCAGATGACTAGCAAATAAACTCACACCTTCTTCACCACCAGTGCCAAACTAAATAGTAAAAATACAACAGGAAAAAAAGCATTCCAGGTTATCTTGATTCAGTATTTCTGGGCACTACTGATGTTAAATTGATACAGAAAAATGAGGAGAATATAGTGTTCTCTTAATTTGTGTGTATATAAAAAAGTAAGACTATTCCTTTGGTCTGGAGCTGCCCCTTAGTGTCCTGCTGAAGAACTGCTTCTTCGAGATCTCAAGCTAGCAACCACTGCCAAAGCAGCGGGAACCAAAGGAGAGAAACTCCCTCCTGTCTGCTCCAAGGTAGACACAGATGTTTCACTACTGCTTTACTACAGAAAGCCCTGTACAGGGGTCAGCATTGTCAACAGCACACCAGTCAAGAAGCATTATCATTAAAAATTATGGAGGAAAGAAGTAACCATTGCACAAGCCCTGTTAGCTAGAGGTATGAACTCTGCAGAGAATTTAAGTACTTAATATAGGTCAGTGTTACAATAATGGAATTTAGGCACAGGATTTGCTGAAGTCAGGCTTTGTATTCCACTATTGGCCCTTAACGACTCATCCGAAACTTACCAACTGCAGAGGGAAAGTGAAAGTTCAGAAGCACTTAAGGTCAATGCTCCTGTTTGGAGGGTAAATGTAGGAAAAGTCTGGAGTATGTTACAGGAGCATTCTGCAAACAGCCACGAATTGTTGTCCAAGTGCAATGGGATCAAGAAACCTCAAGAGGGCATCGAGAGCCAGTAGATGGTGAGGGTATAGAAGGAAGGCTTTTAAAAAAAGGTAAGGACATAGCTGAAAGTCTAAGTATTTTGCATCTGTTTTCACTGTTGTGGAGCTTGGAGATGTTCCCAGAGGATAGAGAAAGAGATATGTTGAAGGATCTGTCTCAGTCTGAAGTGAAGGTAGAAGATGTTATAGGACAGATCCTCAAAACAAGAAGTAACGAGCCAGGACAGGATGGAATCCAGCCTGGACCTCTAGAAGAACTTGAGGTAGATGACCAGTGGGAGCCTCTGGCTCAGGACCACAGCAAGGAAAACTGACTGGTACAATGCCAAGTGCTATCCAGAGAGCTGGTGAACATTACATCTGCTGTCATGTTGGATACAGAGGTAGAGACCCACCTGAAAACCAGAAGGGTGGGAACATGACTAAACACAGTACACTGGGGGAAAGTAAAGGAGAGTCACAATGCAAATCTGCTGGCACTCCCTGAAGGAGTTTGTGATGACTGACTGCTACATGTATCTCTTTGAGCCAAGTGGAATAAGCTCCGAGAGAAAAGTATCACACCCAAGATAGCTCAGCTACCTCAGATGGCCTAAAATCAGCAGGATGGCTTCTGAGACAGTGTTAGAAACGTTAAAGTTTTAATAAAAAGCAAAATAACAAATCTCTTAGCAGAGAAAAAGGTGAGCCAGGGTAAGAAGTTCTTACCCTGCTAGAAACACTTCACAAAAGCAATTACTTCCTTTGTTCTCTTCTTTTTCTAGGGAATTACTTAGGCGGGACCTTTTGGCTTCTGTCCAATTGGCTATCCTTAAATTTGAGGTGATGTCCCTAAGGTCCTATAAAGTGTATTTAGCAAGTGTAATTTAGCAAATTAAGGAGAGAAACTTCTGGGCTTCTTTCCTTTTTAAGGAGACAAAGGGTAACTTGTTTACTCCGTTAGCAGAAGGTGCATTCCTACAACTGACCTCCCTGATTACTGCCTACCTTGTTCCCAGAAAGCATTCCTCACTCTTAAGGAAATTAGGCTGCCATGGGATGCAATGAAAAGAATCACACAGGAAATGTCTAATTGGAAGATAGGTAATTAAGAATAAATTATTGGGTTTTACAAGGGAACAGAACAAGCAATGGGGTCTCACAGGCACATGTTCTGGAGGCAGTGCTAATCAATATGGTCACTGGTGATTTCAGAAAGGGAAGGAGAATGAATGGATACATTTTTTGTTGTTGATACAAGTTACACAGAGATAGAAGTTAAAGTTCCGCTGTGAAGGATGCAAGAGGACCTCATGAAATTAAGTGATATATAAATATAAAAAATATATAGTCAGATAAATTCAACATAGATTAAACACAAAGTGTCTTGGGGACATTATAAGCTCTGATTTGATTATGAGAATTCATGAGGGAGATCTTGGGGTTACTGCAAGAGAACATGTTGGTTCAGTAAGAACCTGAAAACAAACAAGGCTAGGAAAGAAGTGGAGCACAAAAAAAACCTGAAGTGTTTTTATGCCAATGAGTTCAAGGGAAGCCCATTTATTCAACATCATGGCAGTCTTCCCACCTTCATTTTACACTCAGTGCAGCAGAATTATAAGAGCAGCAAAGAAACAGCTTCTGTGTTATAAAGAGCTAAATACACGAGGCATCTCAGCCTGCAGAACTATGTAACTGGGAATGTCAAAGAATTATGTGCATTCAACAGTGGCACAGAGAAGGTAAGAGGTAATTATTCATTGTGCTTACAGTACTCCCTGGATGTTCTTACAGCTATTGCAGCTGCAGTTGCTCTGAGGGATCTGCTCCAGAAAAGTGAATTTCTGATAGTACTAGGAAAGAAGCTGGACCAACCCTACAGGAGCAATGCACATCTCAGCAGGAGCCAGCTTGAGCGTTAGAGGCTGATGTGAATTAGGAGGCAGAGGTAGTTAAGGTACAATTGATTTAATTGCTTTAAAAGACAAGGAAATTAGTTGGTTGTTCCTGGTTTAATGACCCAGAGATAAGTGGCCCAGAGATGTTTTGCATGCATGTGAAAATCAAGAACAGCTGAGATGGTGGAAGTAACAGAGAAAGTCAACAGGCATCATTTCCTCTTCACACCTTAGAATGTGAGGCTGCATGTTTTCTCTCCCTTTGGAGGAGAAGGTGATAATACACTATGGTATGCAGATACACTCCAGTGTATCAGCAAGATGCACCACCCCTGCTGTTGTGCCTCCATCCCTCCCTTTGCAGGGCAGTAGCAGGAGCTCCTGGCTCCCAGAGCCCTGGCAGGTACCACGTGCAAGCCATACCTGGCCAGCCAGGGAGCTCCTTCATGTCAAACAGTGGGATGGTCCCTGGGCTTCCTGTCGGTCTCCTGGCTCACACCCTGGCCACACATTGTCAATCTCATGCCACAGCCCTGTGCCACCTGGCATGTCTGGTGCCAAGAGGGTAAGTGTAAGCCCAGCATGGTGACAGAGATTGCACTTGCACTTGTGTGTCCCTGGAAACAGCACAAACACATTCTCAAGCCTTTGCCAGCACTTGCTGGGTACTGCAGTTCTGATTCCTCTGTTTCACTTCTCCTTGCTGTTTTTATCCTTCCTTCTGCACCTCCCATGAATAACACTTGAAGCCTTTCAGCCCCTGCATTTGCAAAGGGCTCCCCTGGCTCTAGTAGCCTTCATCACATCTCAGTCTGCAGCATGAGTTTCTTACAAGGTTATGCATCATTTCCCATCATCCTGCTACAGGAAGCCTGTTTTCTGTGGGTGATCAGTTAGCTCACTTTCAAGTCTGCTACATTAGATGCACAAAATTAGCATGAATGGAAAAAAAAATTAGCGTTTCAGCAAACACCTTCAGTGCATAAAACCAAAGACACAGATGTTGGAAGAGACAAAGCAAACACAAGTGATTGCAGAACTATTACTCAACCAATACACATCATGGTTAAAATATATCATCAAAATTTGGAAAAAAAAGGGAAATAAAATCACCAAAGTGACTTAAAATGGGTGAGTAAGAGTTTTGAAGGATAGAAAGCCTACAAAGCAATTACACTGAAATGTGCACTGTCTGTGTCCCACTAAAATAAGTCATCATGTTTGCTGTAGAAAACAGAGCAGTCATCCACAAATCCTTTGCTCTATTGCCTTCTAAAAGGACCTTTTGTTTTATTGCTCTTGCTCCATTTCCCAAGTACTTCTGTAACAAAGCCTTGAAAAAGCTTGAATTACATTCACAGCCTCCTCCTCATCTCCTCCCTTCCATGCTGAACAGTATTACACCTTTTATCAATGTGCCTTCTCTTTACTTCAAAGAGTGACATAACACTGTTTAAACTCTTTCTGAACCACAGGACATTGTACAGGTTGCATTCAAACTCTCTGACTGCAGTAAGTTCTCCACATCTGTTATACCTGAGAGTTTAATAACATTAATATTGTACCTTCTAAGAAGCATATATTACTCTGAACAGAAATTCCTTCATAATCAGATTCATATGAATTTCTGTTATTTGCTTTTCAGATATTTGAAAATATCAGAGTCCCTGAGCTATGAAAAGGAGAACGTCAGTGACTAATACAATGTGCAACATTTTAAAATTTATGCTTTTACTTCCCCTGCAAGTATATTTTTTTTGCCTTTTTTGCAGTGATTTTAGAGTGACATTAGATTTTACCTGTATGGATAGTCTTCCAAACTAACTCTTTTGCCATCATTTAAAGGTTGTTTTAAAGTTCATTGTCACTCTGTTATTTCCAGTGAAAGCAGGACAACTGACACATATGCAGTTATATCTGGTGCTAAATGAGGTTTTAGATGTACTTTTGATGATACAAAGCACTACCATCCCTGAATTAAAAAGCTTGATGATATCACCATCCCTGCTTGTTCTCTTTTTCTAGAATATCCTGGTTTCTTGTGGTAATTGGCAGATATAAGAGGCTGGTGGGTTTGCAGGAACAAGTTTATGCTACTATTTCTTTCTATTGTGTTGAGTTGGATATTTAAATATGTTCCTTTTGGTACAAAAGTGAAAGTATCCTTATTTTCAGATAAAAAGAAGCAATCTGAAATAACTCAGGCTGTTAAGACTCCTTAGAGGCATACTCTGGTAGATGTCAGAAACTAGTATTATATCATTAGTGACAGCTGCCTTAATTGTACAGCCCTCTAATTATGGTACCTTTATTAATTACACATGTTGTTGTATCTTACAGTAGTCATTGAAAAACAACAGGCATTGATGTCTTTTATAGCAGGGATTATCTATGTAAAATTATGCCACTCGCGGAACTTTCCAACAAATTACAGATGTTCCTGATCTGTGGAAAGTTCCTAAATGATATAACAAAGTATGAATTTTTTTTGGTCAGGCAACTGAGCCCAGGCATTCCCCATTCTTCATTCTTCATGTTACTGTCAAGAAAAGTCTGCAGTAAAAGGAAAGGCAGATGCTCTCATTTCCTTTAATGGTGCAATCCCACTAATGGGAGTGGTCCAGCACTCTCAGTTGTTCCTGACTTACCTGACACAATAGGTTGGAGCTCAGGAAATGCTTCCCAGCCCACGTTCTGCCTGTGATATCAAAGAGATGAGGACTTGCGGCATCTTGCAAGAGTATTACAATTCCTCACTGAGGAATCACAGAATCACACAGAATCACAGAATTACCAGGTTGGAAGAGACCCTCAAGATCATCGAGTCCAACCCATGCCCTAACACCTCAGCTAAACAATGGCACTGAGTGTCACATCCAGTCTTTTTAACACATCCAGCGATGGTGACTCCACCACCTCCCAGGGCAGACAGTTCCAGTACTTTATCATCCTTCTGTAAAAAACTTTTTCCTAATATCCAACCTATATTGAATAGATGAAGGTCTGGCAAAAACCAGTACATATCAAGCTCTGCATTTGCTCAAAGATTGATTCCTTACTTAAGAAGTAATTTTTTTTTTCTTGAGTCCACTCTTTTGATGCAGCCTCAGCCACCACCCTCAGCAACACGAAGTTATTTGTAACTACAATGGCCATGGTAAATATGCATTAAGTTACAGGTAGAAGTTGCAGGTGAAGCAACATTTCCACAATGGAAAGCTTCACATGGGTTCAGATGCTCTGGAAATAAAGGCAAAAATCAACTATCACTGACAATAAACTTTTGCATGTCATACTATTCCAGAAATCTGGGGATTACAAGACTTAGACAGCAATACCTCTTCTTGCTCAGATAAACTTATGCTTTGAAGATTTGGTTTTAGCAGTGTTTCAAATCCAAGGAAAAACAAAGGCGATTGAAAGATATTGGGAGAATATTCTGCTTTGAAAGTTACATTCCAGGAGCCCCATATCTCCCCAGCAATCTGCTTCCCTGATCCCAAACCTAGCAGGGATATTTAATATCACCTGTTAAGTCCTTCTTCTTCTCTTACATCAGATACGAATGTGTATTTTGAAATGGGGAATTACAAAATAAAGCACAGCACACGGAAACCGGATTCTTTCACGCTTGTGTTTGTTAAAGAGTGTGCAATAACAGTTAGAAACAGAAGAGGGAGCCTTTAATCACAGTATCAGCTCTGTTTGCAGCGACTCAGAAAGTTAAACAAAGCATCATCCTGTATGTAACATTCTTTCCCCAGATGATCGACAGAGTCCTCAGCTAGTTCCTGAATAACACCGGCCTCCGTGGGCTTGGGCTGACAGCTTGGCGTGTGACACACACCTCTCCCCATTCTCCCGCACCATGCCGTGTCCCTTTTGTCTGCCCAGACGGCACCATTTCCCAGCACTGCAAGCCTCCTGCAGCTAGGAGGCTGATACGCAACAGTGTGGGTGTGATCTCAAGGAGGGCTGTCTACTCCACGGAAACACCGAGAGCCAAAGACATTGCATCTCTGACTTTAGTGCAATGGCTTCGGCTCCTCGTGGGGAAATGGGTGCTCTGGGAGGGAGGAAAGAGGCCTCCAGGCAAGGTGAACTACCTTCTGCAGGTGTCTGCCTACTCATTTAGGATGCTTAGATACCAAAGCAGAGATGTGTGTCTTGAGCTCACTTCTGATTACAAACCATGAGGAACTCGCACTTTGAAAAAGGAATTAATTACTTAGCAAAGAGGTACCATGAGTTCATGCTAAGGGAAACTCTGCATTAGCTGGCATAAGATGTGTGCCATGTGCACACTCGAGTGACACCACTACCTGAACAAGAACACAAATGGTCCTCAAGATACAGTGCCCTGTGGAGCCCTTGTTCTTTCCAATCACATCTGACAGGTCTGGTTCAGTGCCTTTGAGTGCTACAACCAGCAGTGACTCTAGGGTTGGTGTTCATTCCAAACACTGTTTACACTTAAACCACACATGGAAGATAAAAGACTGTTGAAACAAGAGGGCTGCTTTCTAAAGGCCTGCTATCTTGATTTGAGGTGTAAGCAATGGAAGCCATGACCTTAGCAGCAAAGTCAGGCAATGCCATTTCCCCATGTCTGGCAGAGTATCTCCACTCTGTGCTATCCCATGTCCTAGAGACAGAACCTTCTGTATCCACCTGCCCATGCCCTGCTATATCACAGTTACCAAAGTGAAGGTAGCTGACAGTGGACTCTCTCTCTCCCCTCTCTCTTGCCATCTCTTCCTCAGCACCTTCTTGGCCCAGACTCTAGAATTTGATTACACAGAGCTCACTCTGAGCTGACTTTTGCTGATGCTTGAGCCAGCTCCACATCCTTCAATAGCAAACCTGAACAAAGGCACCTGCATTCTTCAGAGACATCAGACCAAACAGACCCTTGACAAGCAGTGCACCAGCCATCACCTTTAGAGATTTCCTTTGTCATCTCCATTGCCGACCCTGCTAACAAAAATGCCATGCTTGCTGGGAGTGCTGCAAGGCTCCTCAGCCTTGCCTGCTGACCAGGGTCTGGCAGTCACTCAGACATTTACTGAGGATCATCTTACTGGCTATTGTTGTAGTATTCATGTCTCTGCCTATTTAGTCATAGTGACACAGGGAGCATCCAGGCAACCAGCCTAACACACACAACACAGTCTTCATAAATGATGACAGAGCAGTTCCATAACTTCCTTTCAGCATTTCATTTCACCATCAAATCACTCTTCATAGCAATAGCATACTTCACCCCAGCTCACAAATAATATCACTACAATACAGCCACCCCGAGCATTTCCAGCTGTGCTCCTGAAATTAATGGAGACATATTAGTGACTTCAAACCAAAGCAGGCACCTTCATTTGAAAGGGATACAGCACCACTTGCCCCCAACATGTCCTGGATTAGTGCTAGGGGCTTGTCCTAGATACTTTTACACTTGGAACCATGTTGTTGAGCTCATCCACTCACAGAAAGCCAGACAGGTTTGCCAGACTTGGATTTGAAGATGAAATGTCAAGCGTCGTGCTGTGTCAATCTGAAAGTATGCGCTAATCCTGAGTCACCGCCAGCTAAATCCAGGAGCACCACAGTGTGGCGCTCCCTCCCGAGACAATGTAGTCATTTCGCCTCATCGACTGCTTCGTGTGTTTTCTTTGTATCCCCCGGCTTTTGTAAATGCATGACACAGGACAGTCTGCAGAACATAAAGGAAACTCCTTCTATCCATCACGTTTTATCTTTTAATTTATGTTCCTCAAGTTGATTATTTCATTTATTTCCTCTTATTTAGTGGGTTAGCCTCTCCAAACAAGCAGCATATCCTCTTGTTTTACCTACCTAAATGACTCCTTTTCCCCAAGTGCTTACATATGCAGACTCAGGCTCCATCCAAACGAGCTCGACCCCTCCACTTGCTGCAGTACACAAGATTATGTGACAGAGCAGTCCCCACTGCAGTCATTCAGCTGGGGAAGCATGGACCTAGTTGCTAAACCACAACACTCTGAGTACATACTGTCCTGAACTCAGACTCTCTGGAGAAAGCATGAATAGTGATGGTGTTCGGCACTGCTACACTGCCATATAATTAAAGGCAGCACAGCTCAAATGTTCAAGACTTCCCTGAACTAAGCCCTTACTAAGCAACAGGAACTATATATGTACCATGAACTGTAGAAGAGTATTAATCTCCTCTCCAAGACATCACATGGATATTAAAAGCCTGGTAAATGCTATAAATTGGGGAAGGGAGGGGAAAGGGTATTATCAAATAAGCAGCACTTCAGACTCAAACATACTGAACTCCGTCCCCAGCAGTTTGCTTCTTGAAGGTGAGGCACAAAGCTGGAGTGCAGTTGCTGAACCAAATGTAGTTGATAACTGGAACAGAGATATTCACTCATGCCACTCATGTTTGTTCTCAGATAGAGCACTCACCACTTGATTAATGCTTGACAATTAAAATCCTGCCAGCCTGAAGAATTACTATACATTGATTTTTAGAAGTATTTTAAAATACAGACATCCCTCCTGCCCATTGTTTCACCAGAAATCTCTGCACCAACTGACTGGTCATGGGAACTGTAATACCTGGAGGTGACCTACTGATAGATCTGAGAGTTGTTATCAGGGCATTTCTCAAGTTCCATATGTAGACTGGTCAAATTTAGGCTTTTCTTCTCCTCCCACATTTTGTTGCCTTGCTTCACTATACAAGTGCTCATTCATGCTCCTTACTGCATATTACTAACACTTTTGAAACAAAGGATTAAGGCTTTGTCCATGTGTGCTACCTGCAGATCATGTTGTTGACATGCAGAACTCCAAATACAGACCTAACTTTAGCAGCAGGACTCTGCTTTACAACACACATAATAATCCCATGGAGACCAGGTGGACCTGCAAGTTCCACCACGAAGGTGCAGTCTCTAGGTTACAGCTACATTAGGGCTCTAGCTATGGGTCAGGTGATCAGAGATTGCACTCACTCTCTCCTGGGGATACCCCTATGCTCTGGCAAAAAGCAATATCCAGGTGAGCACCACACTGACACAAGTTGCACATAGCATTCAACAGCTATGTGGCAGAGAAGCAGGGCACCCAGGGACATGGGAGAGGACACACTAGCTCTCTCTGCACTTGGAATGCTGCATCTATACTGAGACACAGACACTGGAGATTGACTCTGACTTAGGATTTAGTCACAAATACCAGGTGGTCCTTGGTACTACTGAGCTGACTCTGTACCACAGGTGCAATCCCAGGTTCTTTACGAACTCCAGAGCAGCTATGAATTTACCCATCTCCATGTTCATGCAAATAGGCTTTTTTTCCCTTTTCCTGCCCTCCAAAGAGCTGGCCAGACTATCAGGGAAGCTGGTTGTGGACACTCCAATGACAGAAAAGTTCAAGTCACAAAAGCTAGCACCGGATCAGTGAGTCCTCGTGGATTGAGGGAAGCTGTCACAGTATCTCTACACAGCATTCCATGCATCCTTCACAATCTTTAGTCTTTTTTCCATTATCTGAAGCATCTCCACCTCCCTTGGCCTGGATGACAGAGAGCTGACTATGTAGCCAGCCTGTTGTACTGGTCCTGCTAGCAAACAGTGCCTGGAGAATGTTTACCTGCAAACCTAAAGCAGGTTATCACTCCTAAGACAAAACATGTAGGTAATACATACCCTCCTGGCTGTTGTTGAATCAAAATGATGATGACTACTGTGCTTATGCCATATTTAAGACTGATGCTGTTTATTAACCATGTTCAAAGAGCCAGTGACAGATCAAATACATCTGTAATGAAACTTGGGTCCCAAATGGCTGTTATTTTAAGTAGGCATTATGCTGCTTGATTCCCAGAGCAGTTACAACATAATGTGCTAAATATCTTCAGTTGTCATACCACAGTCAGAAAAAATGAATGCTAAACTTGGTGGGCCCAGGTGGTATTCATTGAGGAGTTATGAAAAAACTTAGACAAAATAGCTGAATTACTAACTGAAGTGTGTTATCTCTTGCCAGAATTATACCTGACTACTGGGAGCCAATGCTGTAATCAATAAAAGGTTCTGACATGTCAAGGAAAATATAGTTCCATGAGCTCAATATATGTACTAAGCAGACAGTGAAGTCTAAGAAGGGACATCACTATGGAACTTCTTGACCTTTCTGGTAAAAGTCGCCACTGCTTTTGTTAAGAGAATTCTGGATCTAAAAACTTTATGGAGTTCTTGGAAGAGGTCAAGCACAAGTGGAGATAAGGCTGATCCAGCATATCCGGTCTACCTGGATTTCCAAAAGATTTTTTGGCAAAATTTCTGATCAAAGACTTTCAAATAAAGTAGCCAGCCATGGAATAAGAGAGAAGGTTGTTTTAGAATAAGCGATTGCAAAGAAAGAAATACACGGTAGCAGAAAAAACAGTGAAGTACTGGCATAGTGAAGTCAGCCTTCACTATGCCATTAACTCAGCAGTGTGGTGCCAGACCTGTACTGTTCTGCATGTTTATAAATGGTCTGAAGAGGGTAAAGCACTGAGGAACAAAAGTTTGCTGCTAACATTCTAACTCGGGATACAGAACTATGGCTTGTGAAATGACTTGGTACTTGGTAACCAGTCAGGAGAGACATGTAATTACAGACAGCTGTATGAAAATACCAGCTCATTGCTAAGGAGTAGGAGAAAAAAAAATAAAACCAACATTGAACAGCAGGGGCTATTGGGGAAGCAACACAGTGCAAAATAGAAGTCATCACTGTACCATCCATAGCTCGAATACTATGTGTCATTTGGAGACTGTGTATGGAAATGGGAAAGTCTCAGAGAAAGGAAACAAGACTGTTGCTGAGAGTGGCTGACTGCGAAGGAACTGGCTATGACACCTCAATGTGCAAGGTACCTAACAAGGAATATGATACTGGCTTACAAAATTTCAAGTGGATGGACAAGACAGTTAGGGACTAATTCACATTATGTCCTCCTTTAGGAATGAGGGGACATCCAATGAAGACTGTGGGTCCTGATTCAAAGTGAATAAAGTGAAGCCGACAACATGACACTCAAATGAGGCCAGCCAAATTAGACTTAAGGAAATTCTAATGCTGAAGGTAACAAGATGTTGAGACAGTATGATGGGGGATGTGATTCTTGCCTGTGCTGGTTTTACTCCTACCTGAGTATCTGCCTCTAACTTCTTTCTGTTGCTGTTACACACGTTCTCTAGTCAGACAGTCCTGCTTGGCAGCAGCTTTCCTCACAGCTGGCAATTACCTTAGCTGCCCAAGCCTTTGTCTCCTTTTTTTTCTGAACTTCAGAGCACATTTCAACTACACTCCAAAGTGCAGCACACAAGTGGTGCTGGCCACATCTTCTGTGCATCTGGTATTTGGCCAGGTGCCTTGTGCAGCAGTCCTGCTGTTTTCTTGACGTGTCCCTTGATGCTTTGCTGTTTTGTTGACCTCCAGAGGAACAGGTGAGAAGATTACTCTGGCAGAGCTGGATCTACCCTGCGGCAGAGTGAGCAGAGCCATTCCTATGGTCATGGGTGGAATTTTGCTCCCTGCTGCTTGGGAGGTTAGGCAGCTACTGTGCTTTGACTTGCCTTGCAGTTGCACAGTAGAAGCATGTTGGTGGTGAGACAGTCTGAGCCTCTCTCTTGTTCTGAACGAAGAGCTCATCTAGCAAGACAACCAAATACTGCTCCAAGCCAAAAGTAAACTTTTCACCATCCTCCTGGTTTAACTTTAACCCAGAACTGATCCAATCCACCCCAAGGTCACACTTACTTGTGACAGTATGAGGAAACAGCGTGATCACACAGCTGGGTTAAGGGAAAGGCTAATCTACTTCTCAGGTGCGGCATAAGCTTCAGCTTGTGAAAGCTTGACACGGTGCACATAAAATACACTGATTTTCAACTCCTTGATGCTTTCATGAATGTTGCACTGATTATTTTTTAGCATCTAAACCTTTAATCAGTAACAGGTAGGGAGAGTTTTTTGGTTCTCTTAGTGTTTGAATTGCAAAACTGGCACTGTTCAGGAATGTATTTATTTTAAGCTGAATACAATCACCTTTACACCAACCAACCCTGCCCAAGAGTACAGCCTCCCCTACTCCACTCTCCCCTCCAAAAAAAGATTTAAGCAACCACCTCCACCCTCCTGGGCTATATGTTCTTACCCTGCTAGTACCTGGCTGCACAGGCACATAATTGCCAATTCAAGGAACTGAACCAAATCGAATGAACAACCAGCCTAGTCTAACTGCTTTGTTAATTGAAGCAAACTAATTCATGCTAAATTCAGGATAAGGATTTGCAATATAGCTACACAGAGGGAAAGCTTAACTTAGATGACTGAGCTCTTTGAATAGTATTCTCCAAAATCTGGCACACATTGTAGAGCCCCATTTTAAAAAGAGATAATTCTATTTCTTAGAACTTCTTTCTCAAGAAGCTTTCAACATACTGCAGTACCATCTAATTCTTACTCGTGCCATTGGCAGACCTCCACTGTTGCCACAGGTAAGAAAGATCCTTCACTGCAACCTGCTTTGCCAACCTGCAGGTGAAGGCTAGAAGGGAGAAATGGTCAAGAGGACCAGCACTTTCCTTCACATGACCTGCAATAGAGTTGTCTAATTATTTGACAGGAATGACAGGAAAGAAACAATGAAGAGAGTATAGATATACAAACAGTGCTTAATGCACTTTGATTAAATAATGATAAGAAATAAATCTTGTTCCCCAAAAGACAGGCATTTAAAATTACATGCAAAATATTAAGCATGTAATATTTTAGACATTTAACAGTCATCTGTGAATCATGAGCAGTCTCTCTGTGGTATTATACAGACACACACTGACAATTTATCATCTTTACAACATATAACCTATAACCTTTGTACTCCTGACAGAGCACACGTAGGTCTGCAAGTACATGAACTGGATGCCCTTTCTCCATATTACTCACTAGTGCATATAGAGCAGGAAGCATACTGCTTAGCAAGATAAAGGGAACAGACTATGGAAAGAGTACAGACAGCCTTTTGTGAAGACAGTGTAACTCTCTTCATTTCAAATTCTTCCAGTGAACTGTGGCCTCTTATGTACATTCATTTTCCAGTAAGGGTGCTAACACCTTCAGTTCAGTAATAAATATGCAATTCCCTGCATTTGTTAGGAAACAGGAAGAGAAAACTGTTTATGTCCGAGAAGCATTTGTGTTCCATGTCATCTAGAGCTGGAGTAAACTCTCCACTCCTTAATGAGACATATATTAATACACATTGCTATTTTAGCTTGGTCCTCTGAAATACTATCACAGAACATCCTACTTTCATTGCTCTCCAAACAAATGCATCATTAGGTAAATTTTACTCTACCCATTTAGACATTACAGCTACAGTTGTCATCCTTATAATTAATTGTTACGAATATCATCTTTGTTATGTGAAGCCAGGCAAGTTGAACTAGTCAAGTTGAACTACTTTTGAAGTGCATGTAAAAGAACAAAAGAAAGCATTCAACTCAAATGTGTTATAAAAAAATCTTATTTAGATGTCTTAAAAAATACAAGGCACATTTTATAAAATCAAATAGCTATCCATCAAAACTTTGTTGTATATCCCCATATAAGATCATGTACTGGCAAATGTTAAGTAACAGTGGATAATCTCAACTAACATTTTATCCCAGTGCTAGCTGGTAAGATCAGCTTGTCAACTCAAACAGGATAACATTATAGGTTTTTGCTATGTTAGTATTTACAGCACAGTAACTTGGAAAACAATATATAAATTATATTATACCAAAGATAATAAGCAGTCTAATCCAAGATGGTGAAATGGATTCTCCTCTACTTCTCTCGGCAGCTTCAAAGGATGTTCAGTGTAAGCAGGTACACAGAGCAAGGTCCTGTACACAGAGCAAGGTCCTATACACACAATCTGTTCAGATGCTTAATACATTACAGTTGCACTTAAACAAAACAGATTTTTCTGGTAATTAAAAATACTAACAATACTGCATAATATTCCAGAGACATTTTGCTTTTTAGCAACTTTTATATTCAACAGGAATGTCTTCAGCCTCGCTTCTAGGTCAGCAGCATTTTTGCACAGCATCTGAAATGTCTTCTTTTTTTTCCCCCCAGTTTCCCAGGAAGATTTATCTGCTTATGATTTCTACACAGAACAACTGTCAGTTCCAAATTCCAGACTTCAATGTAATTAAAATGCAGAGGTGTTTCTTCAGACTCTCTTGTACAAAATCAGTCTATTGTCACTCACAGCCTTTCATCAGTAATAACAAAAGTTCATTTTTCTAAGATTAAACTCAGTAGGTTGATTTATTGGTCCTACTTGAGTTTGAAGAATAAGAATTTGATTTCTTGGTGTACCTGCTTGATGAGAGAGACACTTGCATCCTCTGTGTGGTTCGCACACTTCGGCAAAGAAGAGCGTACTTAAGGTTGTCTCTGAAGTCTTTTGAAATATAATAATAGATGAATGGATCAATACAACTATTCAAAGTGGAAAGACACAGTGCAGTTATGTACCACACATAGAGATGGCTCTGGCTGTAGGCTCTGAGGAGTGAATAGTGCACAATAATCAGCACATTGCTAGGTGTAAAACAGATGAGATACATGGACAAGACAACAATAATGAGTTTGACTGCTCTTTTTCGTTTCTTCCCAGTGCTTACATCTATGATGGAAGCACTCAGGGTCTTAATCATTAGAATGTAAGCAACAGCAGTGATGATAGCTGGGATTAAGAAGAGTCCAATTGCAAGTGAGAGGAAATAACTGAACATATCATGAGCTGAAACATTTTCAGGCAACACATCATGGCAGGTTGTGATGTTAAGATTTGAAATATATGCTGTCTGATTAACAAGATACAATGGTATGGTGCCCAACAAAATCAGTATCCAGATAGCAATGGAGATGCCCAAAGCAATTTCTGATTTCTTTTTTGAATGCACTATGGGGTTCACTACAACCCAATACCGTTGTACACTGAGACATGTCATGAAGAGGATGGAACAATACATATTTCCATAGAAAAACCCAACAAATACTTTGCAGAGACCTTCACCAAATAGCCAGTTATTGCCATTTAGATGGTATGAAATCTTCAGTGGGAACCAGACAACAAAAAGAAGGTCTGCCAATGCCAAGTTAACCATATAAATCACAGCCGGATGTTTCTTCTTTGTTCGGAAAAAAAAGACCCAGAGGGCCATGGCATTGCTTGGCAAACCAATTATAAAGACGAAGATATAAACAATGGGAATAAAAACTGTAGTCAGCTTTCCTGTGAGGACTTGTGCTACGAAGTCATCCACCTCGTATAACTCTTCAGAATTATTTGCATTTGGAACCTTATAGCCAATGAAACTTCTTCCTTTTGGTTTGCTGGAGCCATCATCCTCTAAAATGCAAAAAAAAAAAAAAAAGTTNAAAAAAAAGTTGTTACTGTTGTTGAAGTACAGACTTTTTGCCCTTTTAAAAAATAAACTTGATACAGCAATTTGCTCTGAACATTTACAGACAGCCTTATCAACGGAAAAATTAAGACTGATGTTCAAACAGTTGATGATTTATCCTTCCTTTCTTTTAAATTTATTATCCAAAAGACAACCTTTATCCCTTCAAGAATTCAAGGATTCTACCAGAAACCAAAACACTTCTCCATGTCACCAGTGATATTAAAAACGCCTTGTTAAAAGTGCCTTGTTAAAAGGGGCTGTCGGGTGCTCCTACCACCTGAACAGTTAGAGTAGAAACTGCTTCGACTACCCCAGGGCACCATTAGCTTGTCACACAGCAGTGCCAGATCACCTGAGTGCTGGGACTCAGAGAACTTCATAGCAGGCTAATTTAATTGCAGTAGAAGCTTTGCCAGTTTAGATGGCCCAAAAATCAGGTATGCAGTAAAAAGAGAACATACTACCTTCAGTCAAGCCAAAACTGAAAGTCAGAATGCCATGTCCAAAGCCATGCACAAATAATCTCCAGGGCATGCCACACATTACAGCGTATCCGAACAGAAATTTGAACTCACTAACTCTGTGCATGAAGTTGCAATACAGTCCTCATCTGGGACCTCCTTCAGGAGAGTTGGTCCCTGTGGTTTCTACTCGAAGTATCAGGTGGTAGAGCTGACATCTAAGGCTGCTTCATACACAAACTGCTCTTCAAATGCTGTGGGAGCTAACAAACCATATGGGTGAGGCAGGTGCTCCTGACTCGAGTCCTGTAGGACAGACTTTGAACAGCCCAGTTCAGAACCCCTGCACACACAGCAGAGTCCTCCTCTGCTAACTGCAGGCTAAACTGCATAAGCACTGTCCTGGAATGCACACCATTCCAAAAAGTCAGACATTCACCTACAGACATCCATGAACTGTATGGACATGGTAGCTGACTGGTTTAGGGAGGATTATTTCTAAACTTCCTATCAATATTTGCGGATTTATTTAGCCAAAGTCTCCCAATTGTAATATAAAAAGAGTCTTTTTTGAGTACCTGAACAATGAGCAGCGATGAACAATGTTGAAGCATGGTCCACCTCTTTGTTAAAAAATAGTTAATACAGTTCCAAATGAAAAAATGCTTCCACCTTACATTTTGAAGAATTCTTACACAAGAAATACATAAATACACAAGTATGTGTTTCTCAGTACAGATTCCACGAAGCAGCCCACATTAGATAGCTGTTCCTTTCAAATTATAACTGCAAAAGTCTGATGTACAGCATTAGATTCCTGTCTAGACTCTGCAACCTTCTGAAAATGCATACAGAAATATTGACAGTCTTCAGAATTTTGAATTAAGTTAACTTAGATTCACTTGAGCACTTAAAAATCTCCAGGCCCAGGCAGCCTTCACTGGAAAACTGAGGTGCAAGAAAACTTTTTGCCTGTACAATAACATGGACAAATCTTTGCAGTAGGCTGCACAAAGACAGAGGCTGAAATTATACTAACAAAACCGCCATCCTAAAGAAAATTAATTCAAATGCTAAACAGTCATTTTGGTCTATATGTGGTGTAGTTACAACAAACAAAGCAGAATTATAAAAATTCTCCGTTCAGACATTCAAGCCCCATGATCACATCAGCAATACTGTTCAATACTGCAAAATTTAATTATAATGCAGCAATCCTAGTTCCCTAAGATGAGCTGTGAATAGGAGAACCCATAAAACCACCCTAAAGGACACAGCTTACAGACACCAGATACTGAAGTAATAATGAGCTAAGCAATGCTGATTTTCTTAGGCTCACAGCTTAGCTGAGAAGGATCCTGGAGATGCTTGGAAGCAGACCCTATAGACTAGTTGATAGCAGTGACCAGGATACAGTAATAAAATGCACCATACAGTGCTACGTTAAGCACCTGTCCATCAGAAAATGGTCGATACCATCAAGTTGCAGTCATGCTATTTTCATTCCATTCCAAAAACTCAAATTATTGTAGAGAACTAGAAGAGTAAATACTACCACTTTGTTATTACTAAAGTTTTGATATCAGATATAAAACAATGCTTTGCAATTGAAGTTCAGAGGTTAGGTAGGAAAAAAAAAAAGCCTCATCAAAAAGTCCTAAAGTGCTAGTGTGAGACTCTACAGTAAGAGGTACACTAAAGTGGATGCATAGATAGCTGAACCACAGACAGGACTTTGTATTGCAAGAGTGTCAGAATAGAGACAAAGGTTTGTTTTATTCTGCTTTGTAAGGCATAGCGATTTCACAGCCCAAGTCTTGTTTTTATGCTGACTTTAATTCGAGCCTCAAAATATACTGAGCAGCTTTTTTCAGTCCAACTAGCAACCTATACATATAAGGAGACAGTGTCCAGTTTCCCTGCAGTTAACACTCCCTCACTGAGCAACCGATCCTTTGTTAGGTATGTGCATTTCTACATCCTTTCCTTACTCATTCACCACTTGCCGTTTTCCATAACAATCGAGCTCTTTTCCAAGACGAGTTTCACCCTGCTTGACTCACATACAGAGAATGCAGTTGACTTGCTAATCTGCCCACGGGAAAAGCGTACTCTCTCCTCCCACAAAAGACTGTTTCAACACTTTTGTCATTTGTCCAGAAGATATAACCCACTACATACCAAACACAGGATTATGCCTACCCTGCAGACACAAAAGTGACAGCAGCACCGGGTATCCAAAAATTTAGTTTACTCATGGCAGTAATACTGCCAACAGGACTAAATTTAAGATTATCCTGGTTTTTTGATCTGTAACTTCCCTCTTCCCTGAGAATTCCAAATTCCTCACTCCGTCCAGGTCAGACAATTAGGCTATTAAATGGCAGCTTAATTTCAGGAACTCTGCTCTGAAGAACACAATTTGCAGCTACCTAGCATCTGTCCCTTGAGAAAATATGACGTATGTTTGGCTTCAATATGTATACAACGTATATCCTATGCTTGCCTTCAATATTTACACAATCTTTACGTGCATGATTTTATTAGGTAAATAAGCCCGGTAAATGAAATATGGAAGGACACAGTGAAAAGGTACGCACAGATATGGCAATGAGGTTTATTATAAAATGTGGCGAAAAATTAACTTCATCCAGTGAAGTATTAATATGAATGACTCTTTAGGTTTTTTTCCTCAAACTGCATTTACATTCAACAAGCAATAGCACAAACTAAAAATTTAAAAAGAATCCTTGCTTCTTAGATCAGGGAAAAGAAACAAGAACATGGTCTTTAAGGTTTTTTTCATGTTTATCTCAAGGGGAGGCGGGAAGGAGACTATAAGAAGGCTGGAGAGGGGCGTTTTACAAGGCCACTAAGTGACAGGACCAGACAGAATGGTTTTAAATGGAAAGAGAGCAGATTTAGACTAGATAGTAGGAAGAAGCTCTTTATGTGAGGGTGGTGAGGCGCTGGAACAGGTTACCCAGAGAAGTTGTGGATGCCCCGTCCGCGGCAGGGTTCAACCGGCTAGGTCCGTGGCCAGGCTAGACGGGGCTCTAAGCAACCTGGTCTAGTGGAAGCTGTCCCTCCCTGCCCGTGGAGGGT
>VXBC01001703.1:257275-275858 GCA_013399945.1 Ploceus nigricollis | reverse complement strand
GTATATATGAATATAAAAATTACATATACTCCTATGTTATATTATAATGAGTTGAGGAAAGTCATCTTTAATACAGTGGCTTGAAGGGAGCTGTGACCTTGCACATCATTGCTTATCAAAGCATACCCAAAGCTGACAAAAGGTAAGTGAACAGCAGCTCATAATTCCCTGCTCTGTCAATGTTTGTTTGGAGCATGTTGTCATGAGAGTCTTGTGCACCCTGGGACAAAGGCCATTACTGGAAATGTACCCTCCCTTGCACTTTGAGTATCTAGTGAATGTGGTTTTAACACAGTCTAGCACAGGAGCTCCAAAGGGGCCCTTCTGTGATATTCTCCTTGGGCCTTGAGTTGTTTTAAGAGCATGGTGATGTCATGTAATCATGAAGATACGTTACTGTCAAAGATAATTGTTACCCTTGTAGTAATTGAGAAATGAACGTGGTTTCATTGCAAGGCACTCGTGAAGTGTGTGCTGGAATAAATGTGTGGGAGCATTTTTATTATGTAGAGTTTGTTGTGTGTACTTTTTTGCTCCATGGGAGTTTCTGAATTCAGATGGCAAATGTGTTTTTAGTGTGTGGCTTATTTTAATTGTATGGCATGTCTCTTGGGGGAGAAGGTAAGGGATAGTTGTTTGTGCCATGTATCTGACACAAATATGTGGATTTTTTTTTTTAAGGAGAAAGAAGGACTTGGTTTTGGAAGGGAAAAGAAATAAAAATACCCTAACTTTAAAAATCAATACGTCTTGTAGGGCTGGCACAACACTTAAAATATCCTTCAAAGAATGCGGCCAGTGCAAGTATTCTCAGAGGGAGGGTAAAGTTTGGATCAAATGAAACAATGTGAAGAATTTAATTTAAAAAACTAATGTAATTTTTTATTCAGAAGAGCTGATGCATTACATCTCAGTGCTTTAGCCTGCCCTCAGGCTAGCCACCTGTCTTCTTGGAAACTTAGGGGAGTACTTGGGTACTAAGTTACAGCAAGGTTCTGCTTTAGTAGTGCAAGACCAGGACTGTGGATATAATAAACATTTCTGATGACTCATTTCAACATGAAGAAGTTCTTTATAGTTCCTCCTTCTGTATCTCATTCTTACAATCCTCTGTGCCATCCTGAGTGGTCTCTCTTGCTTATTTTCCTGAGCCTTTGAACAGGTCTCTATTCCCTGCTCAGTTGGTTGGCCTTGCTGGCAGACTTGTTAGGTACTACATAAGGGTTGTCACTAATGCCCTTGCTCTATGTGTGTCCAGCGAGGAGCCTAGGAAATGAGAAATTATGGGCAGCAGCTGTATATTTTCCGTTTCTCTGCGAGCAAGAGTCCATTTTATTTCATTTTGTATTTAGGAAGTCTGTTCCATTCCCTCACTTACCCCATCTACCCCAAGATTCTTGCAGATTTTTTGAAATTCTGGCCATGGAAAAATATGTTCTTTATAAGCCTATTGTGCTGATGTGTTATTATGTTGTTACTATGTGAGGTGCCAGTGTGGGTGGCTTAGTAATTTATGGCATTTTGGGGTCACTGTGTTGGCAGAACATCTAGGTAGTATTGGTTGTTTTAGGTGATTTCTTAATGGTTACTGGGTACCATCCTGATTTTCCTTTCCTGCCAGCAGCATCCTGTGTTTGTTTCTGTCTTTGGCTTTTAACTCTGTGTGCATTTTCACTTTTCTCAAAAGCAAGATCCAGGGATGGGGCTGGAGACATAACAAAGAAATGTGATTAAAGGTCTAGATTAAAATGTTAGGTATTCTCAGTGCCTGAGGGGTAGAAACATAGATAGCCCAAACCATGACCTTGCAGTGATAGAGGACTTGCAAATTTAACGAAACAGTTTGGTCTCCGCAGAATGTAAAGCAGGGCTTCTGTACTGGTGTTGACAATTTAGCATGAGGTTCAGCATGAGGTACATCTGTCTTCAAGTGTCCTTGCAGCTAAATGAAAAAAACATGTTAAGGTATTAAAATCAAGCAGTTGAAAGTTAGGAGATGTCTCATTTGGGCTTTTGTTCAATCTTAATTCAGCATTCTTGTGCATATGCATTTTGAAAGGGGTTTAGTTATGACATCATACTTAGTCTTTCTATGGTGCACTTCATGGAGTGTGCTCCTGAAAACACAGATAATCTGTACTTGCACCTCTACATATATGTATATATGGTATACTTGAAATACCACTATTTAGCTAGTTCTGATCCTGCTGCTGTTGAGAACTGGGTAAGAACTCTCTCTGTATAGATAGAATACAGAGAAAGGGATGTGCAGATTGCTCACAACTCATCAGCACAGCCACTAGTCTAGGCTGAGTTTATAAAATTGTCTTGAAGGGAATTGAAATTTATTTTCAGTATGGGTTTATTACAATTCTTGTCTTGTTTGTACCTCTGTGCTGGAAGGAATATAGGGTGGAGTGTATAAAATAACAATTCCTCTTCAGGTAATCTGAATCATTACATAGTGAATCACAAACATACTGTGTTCCCGCAGTGTTGTTGTGCATCAAAGAAGGTTGTTGTCTGTAACATATTTCTATGTAGTTTGTTTGCTGTTCCATTGAGCACCAGTGCATTGTTTGTTGGATGTTCTTTACTCCATCCAAATCTTCCCTAAAGAAAACCAGACAAAGTCCAGAGAGGATGTAAAAAACTGGAAAACCTGAAGAACGTTTGTATTCTGAAGACTTTGTTTAGTCTAAAGAAGATTTGGAGAGACCTGATGATGTACCTCAAATATGTCCAGGGCTGCGGCATATTTTCCATGTTCACTGAGTTGGCTAAAGTGCTGGCCAAGCTAGATATTAGGAAAAATGTTTTAACAATCAGCACCAGTTTTACTGAGTGCTCATTTTCTAGAGATTCTGTAGGACATCCATCACTGGCACTTTTAAAGTTTAGACAAACAGGAGTGATGTAGCTATGTCTAGTTCATCCTGGCAGGAGAATTAGGTGATGCCTTGAGCACAGAAGTAATGCCTCCAGCACAGCCACTAGTGATTAGTGACTCTACAGCAATGTTTCTAGCTGAATCAAATCCCAGTCCTTTATTGCACTGACCTCAGTGGTTTTACTTTTGTTTAGAATCTGAATACAGTAAGATTTGATGTCGTGTTCTAACTTGTGATTCACCCTCAATGGTTTCACAGAGGTGCACTTCTGTTCAAAAAAAAAAAAAAACAAGAAAGCTATTGAAATGCTTTTGAGACCCTGTCTAATCTGATTCTGGCTAGGAGCACTTCAGATCTTTCGGTCATGCTTAACATTACTGAGCAATTGTGAGGCAGGTGGCAAGGAGGAATCTTTTTACCTTTTGGGAGAGAAACTTGTTCAGCCCCCCTGCATTCTTGCTTCCCCACCACACAGACGACAACAATTTTCCCAATCAAATTAAAGAGTAGGAGCCAAGAGGGAGAAGCACCAGGTGGAGCACCCAGGAAAACCACCACCAGCTAGGTTTCAGAGTAGCAGTAGACCTCTGAGGAGCCCCATGGATTTGTACCCATTTTGAAGAGCTAGACCACAGGTGTGGAAAAATGCCAATTGCAAACCACAGTGTTTGGTGAATGCCTTTTGAGTCTGAGATAAAGAGCATGAAGAGAGTGACACTGAACCACACACCTGGTCACCTTCAAAGAGCAGTACCTCATGCATCTACTTCCACCAGCCATTTCATGTTTCTCAGTTTACTAGAAGTATATTTTTGAGTGTTGTTCTGCTACCCCACTGTTACTACTCCTCACATCACAGTTCTCAGTATTTTTGACTCCTTCCAGCTCATCTGTAGGGGATGCCTGTGGAAAAGAAATTCACAAATCAAGGGAAAAAGCAGTGATATATGAATAATGATTTGGTGATACTTTTTTTTCTTTCCTTCTCAAGATCCCTTTATCTGCTTGCCAGAACTACAACATACTGTGCAACATTTAAGTAAATCTCCAGCAAATCCACAGAGGAGAAAAATGTATGTGGAGAAGCAGGGATGGGCTGAGGAGAAGTTGTGTGAAAGGAAGAACAGTCTTCCTCAGAAGAGCCTCATGAAACCTACACCAAGTTAAAACTGTAAACTTGCTTTAACCTAAGCCACAGTCAATAAAAGGCAAGTGGTGCTGTAGTGCTGAAGTGAACAGCCTCACGATGTGAGCTGTGATTTGGTCAGTGCATTCTGCACGTGTCAGTTTCAGATGGCGTTGGTTTCGATTACCTCAGTTTTATTGACAATATGTAATTGTCACAGTGTAGATAAGTCCTGAGACAGCTGTAGGGATTGATAACTCTGAGAATTGTTGATGATTCCTTGAACTTAGAGTTTACCCAAGCAGTAATGCCATTCTCAGTTGTGAATGAATGCCAAGAGTCAGCATCCATTTAATGGCAACAATGAAATCCTGTGCACACCAATTAAGCAGTTGCTAATGCTGGGATCTGTCTAATCAGATAATCTTTTTAGATTCCAAATGATACTTTCAAAGAACAAAATAGAAATTAATTCTGGGAGCTTCATGGAAGATCTCTGTGCCAAGATTCTAGTTCAGTTGGACAGATAAAGGTGACACTCATTCATGACAGGGCTGACTGATGTAAAAATTTTATGAACAATAGGAACATTGTAAAATAAAGGAGGGCTTAAGGACAAAATTCCTAAATCTGAAAACTCTCCTACTCTAAACAGTTTTTCTCTACGTAGTTGCTTGGTCAATTTTCTATTTTTAGGACCTATCTCTTACTCATACTTGAAAATTGATACTTGTAATAAATTAAAAGTCCTAACTTTTAGGAAAATATGGTTTATTGAATCACAATATCATGTTCTAAAATGGAATGAGTCTAAGGTTTGTACTGTATCTGATTATTTTCCCATTTTTATTCTGCAGCCTTTGGAAGTTTATGACAGCTGCTAGTTTGAATTGCCCTTTATGTTGCATGTATGAAATACAACATTTTGGCCACATCTCCTAACCAATTGTGACAATTTTAACAGAATCCTGCATTTATTAACTTCTGACCATGAATATGACCTGCGTATTTAGCTGGTGTGTCAGCATATCCATGTTACCTACACATGTTCCTAATTTATCAGTGATCTTAATAAGATATGAACCATTGTAATTTTTTCTAGTCATCACGATAGTGAAATATTGCAACTGGCATCTGGTAGGAGGATGGAGGAAAAGAAAAAATACTTGAAAGGCCATAGATTTTCTTTTTCACGAGGTACATTGACTTGTACTATGCCATGTATTGTATATTGTACTTGTACTATACCATCCCTGAGGGTTGGCCCATAGGCTGGAGCAACTACATAAGAATCTCATCCAAAGAGAGGCAGAATTTTAACAGCATCAGTTCTCCAGTCTGGTTGATGTCATGCCTGTGTTGATGTAAAAGAGAGAGTGTTTCAGATATGTGCTTAAAAAGTCCAAGGGCAATGAGTGGGTCAGGCAGTTCACATGGCAACAGTTCTGGTTTATGATATTTAAAGGATGCATGATGTTAGAGTTCAAAAAAGGCAAGTAGAAGAAATTACTGTTTTGGCATTGTGTGTTTTGGCAGGGACTAATGTCTTGACTATTGTAGTTTTGTGCCAATAGATTAATATCAAGGACGTTAAGCAATAGACATACCAATGACTCTTGCAAGCCACATTGAACAGGATTAAAGTTAACTTCTACAGCTTGGCATAACATACAAAATGGTCACATTAACAATTTAGGCATTGACAAGAGTCCAACAGTATTTATGGCACATGATAGAAAGTATTGAATCACATTTGTATAAGACCTGACTAGGCACCTGGCAACACTTCAGTCTATTCTCAATCTGTTCTACTCAACTAGGGACTGGGGTCAACCACTCAAACACTCTGAACTAGGTTCAGATATAAAAATCATGGCACAAAGGACATCCAGGAGGTAGGAGACTTGTGAAGTTTTTTGACAAACGATGATGGGCATGCAAGAGGTTTCCATAAATTCTCATGAAGATGGTGCGACTCTTGTGGATTACTAAAGAGACAAACCATAACTAACTGGTGAATTTCCCTGAGCAGAATGTGGTATTTGAGTGAGAGAGTAATTGGGGAAATACCATTAGTATTTGTCCTCTTTTTCTTTTCTGTGCATCTGCTAATGGTGACTGTTGTGGCTGGTATCCAGGACAGTGGGGCTTCCTTTGAATAGTGTGGTCATTTGCCATAGTTCTCAGGCTCTTCTGAGGTGTAGGTTGAACTTTAATATGCCCATGTGTCATTATGGATGTCATTCAGGTTACACTCGGATGTCCTGTGTCGCTTCTCTGTGTTTCCTTCTGCATGCCAGCAAGGCCACAATTTGCTGATGGAGAGGACTCCTGGAGCCATTCTGTGCTCTCCAGGGAGACCAACTGTGTCATGCATTGGCAGGATCTGCAGGTTTGGCTGGGCAAGCACCCGCAACAGTGGACTGCAATAAAGATCACCATTTGAGAGAGATGCTGGCACTTCATAACTTTGCAGAATTCCCTGCATCAGAAGTTATCTATGGAAGGATAGGGCGGGTCTCTGTACATGCTGCCTTGTGATATACCTTCCTTGCAAACAGATGTTGTTAGCTGTGGCTTCAGGATGGGCAAATTAAAAAGGCTGAAGGAGAAAAGAAATCTCTGTTTGAACCCATGTATCTCCCAGTTCTCTAACATGGAAGAGATGTGTCTGTTTGGTTTGAGCATATATGGTCTTTTCATAGTTTTGTTGTCATCCCTCTCTAACTCCAGTAAATGCTGTTTCACCATAGTTCAAGTGGTTTCCAGATAACTTTTTTGGGAATTCTTGCTATCATTGTCATTAACGTGAAAGAGGGCTGCTTTTGTCCTACTTAGGGATCGTTTAATAAAAAATGCAGAGATTTGAACTATTTAGAATTATTTTATCAGTGGGATTGTGGTCTATCTGGAAGCAGAGCCCAATGTCCACAAAGAAATTAGTTTAATGGAAAAAGTGTGTCAGTTGACCAGGGTGCCTGAAAATTATTTGGAAACTCCCGGTACTAAGAAGCATGTAAGGAGGAGATCCACGCAGCTGTGCTGAGTCACAGGCTTTCCACACAGGCATCCTGTCTGTTCTCACAGTGTTTATTCAGTGTGGCAGGATACACCCTTGTCCCCTCCTGGTGTCTCAACCCACCTCCCACTGTCTGCACAGTCAGGAAAAACCACAAACACTTTATCATATTCAATACTGTTGACTGGCCCAAAACTGAAGCCTGCCACAGTATTAAAAAAGCTAGTGTTATGACCAAAAATAATTTTATTATGAATGGTATAACTCCTTTTTAAGATTAATGAACAACTTAGTAATTATTATCATTCATACTTAGAAAATTTTTTTTCTTCTACTCAGCTGAAATTTTTCTAACTTTTAAACTGCAGATACATAATGTGTATATGTCCTAGATGTAATATGTTCTAGATGCTGATTATGAAAATGCTTAGTCAATGAATATTTAGAAGCAAAGTGCTTCTAAACAAGCACAGAGCTTTTAGGATTTGCGGGCTATTTGCTGCACGTGCAGAGCAGTCACTTTCACCACTGAAGAGAAAGACTGTTAGAGACTGGGAAGGGCAGAAAACTTCCATCTGCCTTGCTGCAGGAGGACCATGTTGGAATGTCATACCTCTGGGTGCCACATTGTCTGAGGTCCTTTGGGGTAGCAGGGAGAAGTGAACTCACGCAATACTGTACGCCAACAGCCCTACCCTGATCACCTGAGCACAGCACAGCAGTACTGGAGCCCGCCACAAATGTGGGGCTATTGCTGCAAGGCACAGAATCAGGAAGCATTTTCATTTTCTCCTCTTTCTGTCTAAAACTGTTAAATGTTTTTGGGGGATGCACAGGGAGGAAGCAGGACTTGGATTGCTAATGAGCCCCCAGTGCAAGGAGCAAGCAGTTAATTCCTTCAGGAGGGGTGAAATAGTTTCTTCTAACAGTTGTATTTATTCCAGTTACACTGGATTGTACCAGTCCCAGGCAATTTTCACTACTTTGGTTGCTAGGTCACTATGTGAAGTGAGATGCTTCACCCCAAGATGCAGGCATAAAGAGCATTTAGTGAGAGCCTATCTTCACCAGCTTCTTGTGAGGGATAATCTTGGTTTTTTGATGGCCTGTTCCAGTTCTCAGGTAGTGGTGTACTTGGCACAAGCCAGGGTCTGTTACAGAGGCTTCACATCCCTGCTTCTGCCAAGGTTCCAGTTCAGTATTCACTGCAAGTCTGGGCTTGGGTTCTGCAGGCACAGTTGCTTCTGAGACCCTCTTTTCTCACAGAATCACGGAATGGGTCAGGTTGGAAGGGACCCCAGTGGGTCATGTTATCCAACCTCCCTGCTCCAGCAAGGTCATCCCAGAGCACATGGCACAGGATTGTGTCCAGATGCTTCTTGAATATCTCCAGTGAAATTCTCCACAACCTCTCTGGACAATCTGTTCCAGTGTCTGGTCACCTGCACAGTAAAAAAGTTCTTCATGTTCAGGTGGAACTTCCTGTGCATCAGTTTCTGCCCATGGCTTCTTGTCCTATTGTCTGGCACTATTTCTGCTGTGCTTAAGGCAACTAAACTCACAATTCTGGCTCTTGATGAGTGAGGAGCTGTTTTCCCCTTTTTCTTCCTCTCTCCCAACCAAGTATTGCTGCAGCAGGGTGAGGTCAGAGATCTCCTGCCAGTTTCCCTCACTGCTGGGTAAAGGTCCCTGATGAACTCACACCCACCAACTTCCTTTGCTAAATCCAAGTTCTGGTAATCACATATCCTCTGAACAGAGAGCGAGATACCTTTCCCAGGATTTTCCTGGGAAGCTGTGAGAAGCTGTGATAAAGATCAGAGAAAAGAATGAGAAACAATTATTATCTTCACTTGTTGCACCTGTTGTTGTGCACATGTGGAATGTGTCATGGAGATTTGTTTACCAAAGGGTGATTTCTTAATTGACTTAAAAGGGTGATGGTGTTTGGATTTCAATTAACCAATCTGGTCTGTCTTTTCAGACTGTCTGGAAGGGTGAAGTGTGCTTCTTAATAGTTAGTATAGTGTATAGTACAGTACAGTACAGTACAATGAAGCTATTGATCAGCCTTCTGCAATCACAGAGTCAATGCTAATTATTACCTGACAGGGACCCCTGCTACAATACCAAGTAAACCTTTTTACACTATGTTTAATAATTTTACATTGAAACAATATGATCTTACCTCTGTATACTCTTTTAACAGTCAAGAAATATCATTTTGCAAAACAGTATAGAAGGCTAAAGTGCAGGAGCAGCAGTACTTGGATTTTAGCTCCCTACAAGTTCTGCATGGTTGTTACAGCTACTCAGTATATTAGCTAATGTCACTGTGTTTGATGGCAAATTAACTAGGAGTATGGGTGTGGGAATTAAGAAAGTCTAAATGTTTCACAAATATTTGCTCAGTGAAAGGTATATTCCTAGGGTTGCAAAGGTTAATTCTGAATATTTAATTCAGCACATCAATTGATGCTGGCAACTTCAACACTAGCCTTATTGCTGAGCATTTTCTGCAAAATGAAGCCCAATACTTTTCTACCTACCTATCCATCTGTGGTTCCAGGGATTTGAAATAAAGAAAATGCTGGATTTTATTTTGCCCAGTGTGTTTAGGCTTGTTGAGACTTTAGCAGAAAAGCTGGTTGATCTGGTTTTTCTAGGATGGAGTCATAACTGTATTACCTTTCCTGACCTGATGAGAGATAGGGCTTTTTAATAGCATGCATTAAAAAATATTTTCATCTGTACACCATGTGGTGTACACATGAAAATAATTGAAATAAGATTAATTTATCTCTACTTATACAGAAAAATTACACTTAAATATATAATTAATATGTAATTAAATATTCAGTACTGGTCATAGGAGAATACAATGAAGTATTGTATGAAGATCTGAAGGATTTATGAAAAGTAATTAGGTGGTTCCGGTAAAAACCTGATCCAAAGAGATAAAACTCTTGGTGTTTGGCTTCCAGCTCCCTGCAAAGAAAGTAGCCTTGTTCCTGCCAGCCTCCCACGCTGGGCAGAGCAGCAGGAGGCTGTCCCAGTGAGCTTGGACCTTGGATGAACTGCAGGCAAGACTGTCCCTGCTGGAACAAACTAACTTCCTTTGGCCTTAATGGGAGTTACAGATACCCTCTTGTGGAAGATTTGTCTGAGTGGAGCTGGGAGAGAACAGGGCTGGCTGTTTCTGTTCTGTAAAAGCCTGACACTAAAAGCAGACACCCTGACTGCAAAGACAACCCCCCCCAAAATAGCAGTATGTCCTTACTGCTGGCACTGAGTTAGGGCCCTCTGTGCCTAAGGGCTTAGGGGGAAGCTGCTGAAAGTCAAGGTGCAGTCTGCTCCATGCCTGACAGACATCAGGTCTCTAATCCAGAAGATCCTGATTCTGCTTTACCATTGGATGTGGAAAAAAAAGTTCTTCCTTGCTCTCAACCTTCTTCTCCCCAAAAGAAAATCTACAGAGAAACAGAAGGAAGAGGAACACTGCCCTTTTTTACCCATTGCCTTGAGGACTGAGATGTGTAAAGGGGATTTCAGCTCAGGTAGCTCTTCATCCTAAGCAGCGCTCCTATTACCAAATTAAAAAGTACTGCAGTGTTTGGACATTTTGCATTCTATTTATTAAGAGTGACCTGGCAGGATGTGACCCAACATCACAAAATCTTCAAAAATGTGAAATAAAAATATGAAGGGTCATTCTCTACATTGTTTTCTGCATTCTCAATATCTACAGCAATGAAGTGAACAATTTAAACACTCAGCAAAACTTTACAAAATTATCAGGTTCATTCCTGACAGCAATGAATTCCCCTATTTTATTACTGACTATGTAACATAACGGCAAACATGATATCCCTAGACAGTGCCAGTCTTTTTTAGAGTGCTTGTTCATGGAGCTGTAAAATAATGCTTGCCATTCATTTTAGCTAGTATATATTTTCCCTTTTTTTAGACCTCTTTAGTTCCCAAAACACTACCATTTAACCAGGCAATTGAAAAAAAACCACAGATCTGCTGAAAACTAGACAGTGGTAACAGCATGGTTGAGTTAAAAAGAAGCTGTTGACAGTCCCCACCCAGGCTGACACTGTTTTGCAAATAATAAACATAGTTTTTCATTTATTTATTGTTTGTACTTTTAGCCATTAGAGTATATGCAAGTTGCATTTTTAAAGGATTTTTAGTTCTTCTGGGAAAGTCAGGACGTTTTTTAAAATTTTACACAAAAGCTGGATTCTCACTGTAACTAAGATCAGCATTAAAACTTTAAGAAGATACAGTAATTATAATCCTCATAATAAAGCCTCTTGGATGGTAATTATCAGCTCTTCAGGGCAAGGATTGCCTAGTGGCTTACTCAGTAGGTGCACTGTTTGCGATTGCTTTTTCTAGGTGCTATCAAAATATACATTCAACTCACTAACTTTTAAGGAAAAACCCATCCTGAAGTGATGAATGAGGAGGTAGCCTGGAGTGATGCCAGTGTGTGCTGTCAACACCGAGCTGTTCATGCACAGAAGCTCAATGTGCATGGAGAGCAACAAGGATATACATCGCTGCTTATGCCTTTTTCTTTTGTGTTTTCTGTTCCCCACCCATGTGTAAGTCTTACAGTAAAATGAGTCAGATAATACTATGCCATATCTGGCATTCCACAGGATACAGGATCCCTTCCCCACTGGACAGTGCCAAAAGAAAGGACTTGATATCTCAGTTCATCTAGTGACCCTGTGCCCTAGGACACCATCTGCATCCTCCTATGATTTTCAGCAGTCAAATAAAACACGATATGAGCAGGAAGATGGGCTGCTGGGAAAGAAGACCAGCTTTGGTGAACTCAGGAAAAAAAAAAAGAATTTTAAAAGTTGGGATGAGGAGCAGGAAACTCAAGAGGACCATAAAGATTCCATGAGGATGTGCAAAGAGAAAACTATAACAGCCAAAGTACTGCCATAAAATACAATACAAAATGTTTTTATAAATACATTGACTCCAAAAGGTGGTCTAAGGAGAGTCTCCATCCTTTTATCAGATGTAGAGCCAAACAGTGACAAAGGAAGAGAAAAAAACTGAGGTACTTAAGTGCCTTCTGTTCTTCAGAATGAAGCTCCCATAATCCAAGGGCAAATAGTAACTTGCTATACCACTTATACACAAGTCTATGGGGCCAGATGGGATCTGCCCAAGGGTACTGAGGGAGCTGCTGGAAGTACTCACCAAGCTTCTTTGCATCATGTGTCAGCAGTCCTGGCTAACTGGGGAGGTCCCAGTTGGCTGGGGGCTGGCACAAGAAGGGGTGGAAGGAGGATCCACAGAACTGGCTATGGTCAGTCAGACCTTGGTGCCAGGGAAGGTCATAGAGCAGGTCATCCTGAGTGTCATCACCTATCCAGCATGGATTTCTGAAAGGCAGGTCCTGCTTTACCAACCCGGTCTCCTTCTATGACAGGGTGACACACTTAGTGGACAAAGGAAAGGCTCTGTATTTTTTCTTTGTATATTTTTATNGGGTGTGCCCAGGTGGCCAAGAGGGCCAATGGCATCCTGGCCTGGGTCAGCAATGGTGTGGCCAGCAGGAGCCGGGCAGGGATTGTCCCCCTGTACTGGGCACTGGTGAGGCCACACCTGGAATCCTGTGTTTTCATTTTTGGCACCCTCACAAAAGGAACTACATTGAGGTGCTGGAATGAGTCCAGAGAAGGGCAATGGAGCTGGTGAAAGGTCTGGAGCACAAGTCCTGTGAGGAGCAGCTGAGGGAGTGGGGGGTGTGTAGTCTGGAGGACAGACCTTATCGCTCTCTACAAATGCCTGAGAGTGTAGCACGGTGACAGTCAGTCTGTTCTTCCAAGTAACAAGTGACAGGACCAGAAGTAATGGCCTCAAGTTGCATCAGGAGAGATTAGATGTTTGGAAATGGTTATTCACAAAAAGAGTTGTCAAACATTGGGACAGGCTGCCCAGGGAAGTTGTGGAATCATCATCCCTGGAAGTGTTCACATGTGGATGTGGCACTTTGGGACATGGTTTAGTGGTGAACTTGGCTATGTTAGGTTAACAGTTGGACACAATGATCTTAAGGATCATTTCTCATTTAAATGATTCTGTGATAGGTAGTTATTTTAGTTCTATATGTAAATACTCAGATTTAAAAGAACAATGTTTTGTAATTAGTGTTCCTCTTCAGAATGGTTTATTATCTCACTGTTTTTGTCATAATGAGTGTAAGGTTCCAGTAGATGATAATGGGTAATTTCCATCATACATATTTGATATACTAAGTTGAGCTCTGACTTGGGGAGAGGCAGTGAAGATCTGTGCATTTGAATAGGAGAAGAGTCTGCTAGTGATGCTGACTGAGTAACCTGAAAAAGTTGCACTTTTGCATATGGTTAAAAGCAGACCTTCAGTAGATGAAAGGCTCTTCAGTCCTGCCCTAGACTGAAAAGAAGGGGAAAAGAGTGGAAAATCCCTTGAATGCATAGTGAAAGCTAATGAAAGGTTGAAAATCTCATGGTTATTAATGATTGCTATATCCTGAATTTAGATCAAAAGATAATTTTTTAAAATGAAGTGGTAGAGAGTGTTTCTATACTCAGCTTTTCCCACCCCTGCTTATTAATGGAGTCATAACACAGTGACAAAATGCACAGCAAGAATAACATGTGGAAGGAAGTAATCTGCAAAATGGCTTAGTGTTTGGATGGTTATGAAGTCATGCTTCCTACCTGGCACTGAATTTTACAGTAGCTATTACGAAGTGAGTGTTGCTGACAGCTTTGGCAATTCATTGTGCTGAATTTCACTGAAATTGCACAGTGCAATAACTTGCCTTTAATTAAAGGAACAGTTATACTTCACAGAACCAGCAGCTACACCCTACACACGAGCCCATGATACCAAAACCAAGACACGTGCAAAATATGTTGGCAGTGACCCCAGCAGAAACCACAGCAACAAAACCTAAAAAACCTTTCTGGATAGAACTCTGACTACACAACAAAAGAAGCTATTAGCAGAGGGAGAGAGAGCCCTGCTACTCTCCATCTAATATCTTCATTCTTCGTGCAATTAAAATTTGTAGTGCAATGAACAGAACTGCTGCAGTAAACATCCAACTGCATAATTTGTACCTATGAAAGAGTTGTTGAGAGAAAGCTCTTAGCTACGTATGAGAAGAAGAGCACAGCAATTACGTGGATGATTATGATTAGATTTATTGCTGATGCAATAATATTGCCAGGGAAGTATAAATAAATAACCACTCTGTCATCTACTGCAACAGATTATAGTATAATCAGGTCATGTCCCTCCTTTTGAGTCACAAACTTCAGTGAGACCCCAATTGCTTCCTAAATTTCTCAGGGAAGTCTAGGTGCAGCTAGGTTGACTTAGTCTAAGACTGGTCAACAGCTGATCTCCAAGTGCTATAATATAAGCAGGTTTGGCTAGAAATGTTTAGTTTTAGAGTTTTTGGCCTTACAGAACTCAAAATTACAAGGCAACAAAGCTCCTATGTTGCTACTTTAGGATTTTATGTCTGTCTGGTAGTGCTTTTTACTCACCCTCCAAAAGTGACTGTTCCCTGCAGGCATGCCTGCCAGGGAAGGGGTCCACCCTGAAGCTGCCTGCAACATCAGGAGAAAAATTTGCCTAGTTGACCTAGCCTCCATCAACACTTTACCCTTATGCAGGCTGACGTGCACCAAAGTACATGAAAAACATCTCAGCTCCCCCATCTCTGGAATATATTAATTATGCGATCATCCAGACAGTTCTTCCTGCAATACCTGCCTGGAGTTTTATATTAGGACAAACCATATTGACTACTAGAGGGAAAGTGGTGTGGTGGGGGAGGACACACATGAAGATCTGATTGTCTTTCTTCACCATCACAATGAACTGCTTGCAACACTCAATAGGATTTTAGAATAAGCAGTAAATGTACTATATGCTGAAAGTTGGTTATAAAAGCAGGGCTGTGATAGCAAGCTGTACTGGCCATGACACAAATGAAACAGCCCTTACTATGCTTCAACCAAAATATGCTACAATTATAGTAGGTTCTTGTCCAATACAACAAGCAAGAGTCAAAAACTCTCCAAGCAACCTCTTACAGAAAGGACAGCAATGCTATCTACTTTTGTCCCAAAACATTTGTTCAATGAGTTTAAGGAGCTACCACGACCTGCAAGGACCCACTCATGGTGAAATACCACTCATGGTATTTCAGCTTTGTTTATAAAATGAGCTTCAAATGTTTTTCTATGTAGAATTTTTTCCTGTTGAACTATACTGAAAGATCGTCTTTTGAAAATATCATGCTTATGTTGCATGTGGTCTCATTGCTGCAGGCTGGTTTGCTGGAGAAGCCCTGGGTTCAGGCTGTGGGGCTGGATGTTGTTATCAGTGTCATTACGAGCAGTGATTGACTCTGGTTTTATGGCTGAGAAAACATCTGCTTCTCTATATGAGAAAGAAAAACAGGAAATGCCTGCTTGAGAATGCTGTTGTTGCAGTGACAGCAATAAATGAAAATGAAACTCTGATAAATGACTAATACATACATATATCATGCAGGGCAGGGGGCTGTTAGGTTGGGTTCACACTCCAGAGTGGCTGTACCTTGTGCATTAGCAGTGTTTGATGTGGTTGCTCTATAACCTCACATGCCTGCTGGTCCCCAGCCAGCAGAGACACTGTTCCAGTTCTTTAACTGAAGGATAATGCCACCTCTATCTCCATGGTCCCACTCTCCTCACATAGGGCCTTCCTCCTACTCCTCCCCTGTTAGGAGCAGAGTAAGTCTGGGCTGTTTGTATATTGCTTATGCAGGAGGAAGAAATGAAAGAAAGCTGGAGGCAGCTAGTTGCTTTTGTTTAGCACAAAAGAAAAGGGAGGCCAAGAGGGGTTGTTCCTCAGTCAACAGAAACTCCTGAATTAGCCTATTCAAGGCCACTCAATAGCCAAGCCTACAAAATTTTAGGTGGGAGAAGCCTGTTTGCTGATTCATTAAGCTAAATCTTGTTTCTTTCACCAGAGGCAGCTAAATCTTAGAAGCTGTGCCTGGTTTGTGGCACAAGCAAGACTAGTATGTGCCTATTAATGAGGGCAGCAAAAATTCCTGCCCTGCATATGCTAGAGGAATCCCAGGCTTTGCCTGGAACTGGCACTCTCAGGCACAAATGTTCCTGTGCCTGGGGCCAGAGCCTAGGCAAGCTCCTGAGCTCCAGAGAGGCAGGAGGCAGAGCCTTGCTTGCTGCACATCCTAGAGCGTGTGTGATGCTGCTGCATGTGAGCCCAGACGGCAGCAGAGCACATCAGATGGAGGTAGGTGGATGTTGACTCGTCCTTCCTGCCTCTCCTCCTCCTCCTCCTCCACCTCAGTTTGGGTGTGCAGCTGTGCTCACAAGAGTTGGCAGGTCGGGGATTGAAGGGCCATGAGGGCCAGGACAGCCAAGTCACAGAGGCACCTGCTGCCACCCCAGCTGTCCCCAGGGATCTGGGGGCTGCTTCTCCCTAGTCTCAGCTTGAGGATGTGATGCTGGGCTGGGTACATGAAGCACTCAATGTAGCTGCAAATTGTCAGCTTGCTCTGCTGAGTGGATTTGCCTTTCTTTGATGGTTTTGAAAATCATGACAATTCAAGAAAATCTAAAATGCCACTTAGATTTTAGTATCGCTATCCAGCCACTACAGGTACCTCTCTCCCTTGAGCACCTCACAAAGCATGCAAAAGTTTAAAAGAATATTCCATCAATGTATTTGTAGAGTTTCCCTTATATTCATAAGAGAACTCTAACCCTCATCATGTGGGCAATGCTTTTACAGTCCTTAGTTTACCTTCAGTGTAAAAAAATAGCCCTGAATGGAGAAGTGGCTTTTTCTTGAGTGGCTGTTCTTTGCTCAGTTTGGTTTTTATGTTCTGGTCTGGAAAGGGGGGTGAGGAAGTTAAAAACTAAAACATCTTGTTTCATTAGAGTACAAACAGGACATACTGTGATGAAGCAAAGATAAAATACTTTGCTTAAAATAGCAGTTGGTCTTAATGACTGATTTTCAAGTTAGAAAATATTTTCACTGCTTTCACAGATCATGTCAGTGCACTACTAATACCAGTTCATAAAATAAGATAATAAAATATAGACCTGAAAGGTACCCAGAATGGTTTAAAGAACAAAAAACACTGTCCTTTTTTTCCAACCACAATGTAAAAGTGGGTGAACTAAAGATAATATACTTTCAGACAAGCCTGTCTCTTAAGCAGTTTTAAGATTTTAAATGTAATTTTGAAAGAATTTTTAGTAATAATATTCAGTAACTCTGCTGTAGTAAAAAGGGTTAAAGGCTTTGATATAAAAGGGTTAGAAACCATTCAATGAAAAAAGTCCATATAGTTTAGCAAATTAAAGTATATGTTTCATCTAGTGAGGGAAATTCAGTAAGTCTCTCCCTACAAAAACTTTACTAAAGACAACATGCAAGTAAAAGTAAGAAAAAAAAAATTAAAGCAAAGTAAGATATCTATGCTGTAGTTCAGAGCTTCTGTTAATATAGTTTTCAGTGATAGGAGAATTATATTATATTCTTACACTTACTAGCTTGCTTTTGAATGACAAAAGCAGAAATCTTCAGCATATTTTTCATTTCCTTGGTCATTAAAGCTGTGGTAAGTAACTAGACGTATTATATTCTTTGCTAGGTAGGATTGCATATGTTTCTTGGAGTCAGGAAAAGGAGACAAAAAAAAAAGTGTGAAAATAAACTGAAAGAAATGCTACAAGTGGCACTAATATACAGGTTTACTCCTTATATGACTGTGTTGGTTTGGCACAGCCTGGTTTTTGGTAGTGAGGGAGGGCCACAGAGGTGCCTTCTGTGAGAAGCTGCTGGAAGCTTCCACCGTGTCTGACAGAGCCTGAAGGCTCTGGAGATGGACATGCTGCTGGCCCAATTAGAGAGGTTGGTAATGCCTCTGTGAGGATATATTTAAGAAGAAAGTCAAAACAGCATAATCAAAACATCCCTTTCCAGGGATGGCAAGGCGCTGCTGCCGGGGCCATCCTGGCGCAGTGCGTGGCGACACGCCGCAGGCGCTGCTGTCTCGGTGCAGCCCGCAGCGAGCCTTGCCTGACTGGCTGCCCCTACCCTGTAGTGCCCACATCTCTGCTCCCTGAAGAAAGTTTCATAGAGGAGCAGAGAGAGGAAGGAAAAGAAAACAGTTTCTATTCCTGTCCCTTNATTCACATGGCAGCAGGCTGGAGAAAGTTGTGATCCAGTGGGAGAGAGAGGGCCCCTGCTTCCAAACTAGAGCAGCCTATCCTTAGGGGACTGCACCCTGTGGAGGGGTGACCCATGCCATGCTTCCCCAACAGTTTTGGGAAGACTTTTTGCCTGTGGGAGGGACCCCAGCACATAGCAGAGAAAAGGCTCCTCTCCCTGAGTGAACAGTAGAAGATCTCAGGTGACAGACTAACCAAAAGCCCCCATGCCCTGTCTCCCTGAGCTGTTGGTGGGAAAGAGGGAGAAACTGCT
>VXBC01001703.1:243854-257255 GCA_013399945.1 Ploceus nigricollis | reverse complement strand
GGCTTCGTTCCCCGCAACACTACCCAGCCGTGCTGAGGGCACAAGGGCACAGCATAGAAGGTGGTGGTGGTGGTGGTGGTGGCTTCTCCTTCCTGGTGCTCCGCATGAAGAGAGGTGTTAAAAAGCACCAGTGGCCAGCTGTAGTGGTGGGGCCACCTGGCCAGCAGCAGAAGCATGGTGAGCGACTCCCCGATGTGGAACCCAGATGAGATCAACTTCTTGGCGCTGANGCCCTTAGAGTGTTTTTTCCCAGTTCTTATCTCAACTCATAAGCCCTTGGTTAATTTTTTTTCCCCCCTGTCCTCTGCCCAACTGTAGCAAGAAAGAGTGAGTGAATGGCTTTCGTGGATGCCTGGCGTTTGGCCAATGTCAAACCACAACAGTGACCTATAGGCAAAGCATTCAAGACAAATATCCTTGGAGTTATTCAGAAAGAGGGGGAAATATTAACACTTGAACAGGCAGATAAAAAAATGTAGAAGTTTGGCTAGCAACATTTTTTCCCTCCTTCTCTTTGTTCTTCCCCATCTGGGACTGAGTCCTCAGTGCACATACTTTAGGCAAGCTGTAAAGGTTTATCCACATTCAGGTTATACAACTACTCCTGTTATGCTAGCTGACCCAATTTTGGAGCTTAAATTTCTTGCATTATATAGTTCCTACAAAACCAGTCAGATGTGAATGGTATCACTTTACAAATCCACAGGTTTGCTGCAGGCAGGAAGAAATCTTCTTGGTTAGAGCATGGTGTTAGTAACACAAGGGTCATGGCTTGGATCCCTTTTTTGACCACTCACTTAAAGGTTGGACTTAATGATCTTTGCAGATCCCTCCCAACTCAGAATATTCTGTGATTCTTCAATTGGCAACAATATTGATGAGCAATAGAAGATTGAATAGGTAGTAAGGATTGTTTATTTTAAAAGAAAAAAGATGAGAGTAAAATCAAAGGAGTGACCATATCAGAAAATAAATACTTGAATCTCTGAGTTAAGTTGTTGAGTAATGACTAACTAGGTGTCAGTAAACCCTGTGTGCTTTGAAAGTAGATCTCCAAGACATCTTGCTGTGTAAATGATGACGGGAACTGTGTGGGATATGGTCTTGGACAAGAAGCACTCAGTGTGTAGGGAGGTTTCGGTAAACAGGACATAGTAGGAGGTGGCAGTAACAAAATGTACACTTCCAGAGCTGGATGCCTGTTTTCAATTAAGCACCATTCTATGAGAAAGGAAGCATTCAGCAGCATCACTTCCCATCACTGTTACCACTGGCTTGTGTCCACCATATCGCCTTCTAGCAGATAGACAGGGTCTAAGGGCTCCCCACCCTCTGAAGTACAAATTGAGTAGATGGACCTGGGTGCCTGGCTGAAATAGAAATTTGAAAGGTTTGGTCTTAGGAGCATAGCCTGCTTCCTGTACTGCTGATGGTGACTGCTCTTTCCAGCTTGTAAGCAAAAAAAATGCATTATTGAAACAGATATCTAAAGGGGGGAAAAAAAGAGCATTATAAGGAGCCAAAAGTGATAAAACTTTTAGAGGTAATCTGGCTCTAAAAGTATATTTAATTATTTTCCATTTCTGTGCTCTCTTCTGAGGAAAGCGTCTTTAAAAGAAGTCTGCCATCTGTACAGGAGTCAAAGGGAGAGACATGGCAAGCCAGCGACAGCAGGCTGTGAGCCCCATGGGAGCGTGAACTGAGAGCCCTGTGCCCAGCCACTGTGGCACCACCCTCACTGCTGCCCTGGGCACATGCTGCCCCATCCAGGAGGATGAGAATACATACATAAGAGCTTCCCAAGAGTTGCTGACTCGGGTACATAATAGTGTGGCACAAAAAGCCAGTGAGGACACCAAGTTCCTAACACAAAACCGAAACGATCCAAAGGCAAGGACAGTGACTTTCCCAGGTCTACTAAGGAATGAAGAAAAATTTGACTCAATGTCATTAATTTTTATTCTAGTGAGGGAACAGCAGGACAGATTTTTATTGTAGGTTGACATTATCAACTCTGACCTTGATGGAATTATGTTGTGTGCAATGCATTTAGTGACATGTTTTAAATGTCAGACCCTGCTTTTGAGGAGAGAAGCTTGTTTAGAGGCTACAGGCACCACTACTGTAAGGGTGGTAGCACAAAGATAAGAAAAATTGTTTCCCAAAACTTTGCTGAACCTTTTTACAGGTTCTGTTTAAAAGAAAGCCACTTTTCCAACAAAATTCCAGTATTTTTTCACCTTTTCAAGTACACATAGTGGTTGAGAGGGCCTATCAGTATTTTACAGTTCAGCATGATACTCAGATCTGGTTTCTAGTGGTTTCCTCCCCAACAAGTCAAATTACAACAGCCATATCTAGTTGTTTTAATGCTCTCTAGTGTTAACTTGGATTATAGCATGTTATTTGTCCATCCTCTCCAGCTGTATTAGCAATGACTTAATCATTTTTACAGCACTTGCAACATATAATGAAAAAGCATTTATTTGGGTCATTAATGTTAGATGTTACATTCATTTCTTTTTTTAAAATTTGCTCAGCATCTTGTAAGATTAAACTGTGGTCAGATCAAGAAAGATGAAAATGATTGAAAAAAAAGGCCTTATTCAGGAATTTATTTAAATATTGCACCCAGCATGCTAGACCCTCCTCATTCTTCCCCCAGCTCTTGGAGAGCTCCTGTGCAAAGCCATAACTGATGATCTACTAGCTGGCTTGTACTTTCTTTCCATTTCTGGATCCTGTCTCAAGTGGGGAGAGATCCAATGGCCTGATGCAGTTTTCTTGGTGCAAAACATTGTTGACAAACCTTGCAGCCATGCTCACATTTCTGGCTAGGGTTCACCTAAACAGGGACGTAGAACTTAGAGCCAGCAGACCATATTTTGTCTGCAGTCAGGCTGCATGCAGGTGGCAGGCTGTAGGGCAGGTGTATGCCCAGCATTACCTGGTACAACGCTTCTAGTGAGAACATACCAATCCCTGCAAAATCCTTGCCTTGCTAAATTAAGCAAATCCTCTCATGTGAAATTAGTTATACCAGTGACGGCTGGTATATGAGGTATTCTACCAAAAGAAACTATGTTGATTACAAATCTTCCTCCACCAATACTGCTGCAACATGCAGCTGGCATAACTGGAAGATTAGCAAGCTTCCTTATGCATGTTTAGTGCCTGACACATTCTTGCCTCCAAATGTTATATAGCACAAGCTGGTTCTATAGCTTGCTTCATATAGAAAATTATGCACCTTATATCCAACATTATTGGAAGAAAAAATGAAGGAAAGACTGAAGAGCAGAAGGTATGGGTAAAACAGCATATACATCAATGGTTTCACTTCTCTTGGTCAGATGTTTACTCCTTCCTCTTCCCCCTGAAAGAGGCTGTTAATTTTCTTTCCCACCTAGCAGTGCAAGGTGCAGTAAGCATGAAGATATGGTTAGGTTTTCCTGTTAATTTAAGCACGTCAGTCTAAATTGCAGTACTTTCCTGGTTCAGTTTCTTCAAAAAGCTACCACATTCTGCTTTGCTGTGAAACACAGTAGAAATTCAACAGGGTAGAAATATTTCAGATTTAAGTGAAATGTGCTGTTTTAAAGTCTGATAACTCTGTGCTCAGAGCTCCCTGTTCTTGCAAAAATCTTGTGCTCAAAAAACTACCTCAGCCAAGGAAAAGAATACGAACTTCCAAGATAAGGAGAGCCCCTTGAACTTTGAAAGACACGAGCCTAAAGCTGAGGCTGCAAGAAACAGACAAGATGACCAGAGAGTTCTCTCTGTGCAAGAACTGATAAGGACTAATTGCAAATTTTAACGCAAAACCAGTAAAATGAATATGCATGAACCTATTGTGAAACTCTATGCATATGTAAAAGTAAGGGGGATAAAAAAGTTTAGGAATTCTCAGGAGGCGTGCATGTCTTTGAGGGGAACGAGCCCCACATATGTTCAGCACTGAAATAAGTATACCAGCTTTACAGCTTTTACCAGTTGTAGACTAAGTTTTTTTCCACAAATCAGCTGCATGGCCATGCTCAGCAGTTCATAGAATCATCAATTCATAGAATGGCTTCGATTGGAAAGGACCTTACAAATCATCCAGTTCCAACCCCCTGCTGTGGGCAGATATTCCTTCCACTAGACCAGGTTGTTCAGAGCCCCATCCAACCTTGGCTTGAACACATCCAAGGATGGAGCATCCAGAACTTCTCTGGGCAACTCGTTTCAGTTCCTCACAAACCTCTCAGTAAATTTCTTTCTAAATCTAATTTAAATCTACTCTCCTTCAGTTTAAAGCCATTACCCCACATCCTATCCCTGAAGGTCCTGATAATCTCCCTCTCTTTCTTATCAACTTCCTTCAGGTATTGAAAGGCTGAAGTAAGGTCACCCCAGAGTCCTCTCCAGGCTGAACAACCCCAGCTCTCTTAGCCTATCCTCACAGGAGAGGTTCTCCATTCCTCTGATCGTCTTCATAGTCTTCCTCTGAACATGGGCTAAAAAGCAGATCCCCAGTCTGTAACTCCAAGAAGCACAGAGGTAATTTCTTTTCAGCCAGCAAAGAGCAGATGTCCATGGTTTCAAGATGGATTTGGATTTTGCTGAAAAACAAGACCATCCCTAATGTGATATTAAACAAAATGAGAATATAACTTGAGTATGTCCATTTGTGGGGTCTTAGGCTTGCAAACTACATATACGTATCCTTCTCATTCGTGTACTTAAAAATGGCAAAACCTTGAGAACAAAAATCTATGTTTAAATCCATTAAGGAACAGACACAAACCAATAAGAGATCGTGGCTAGAAAGTCTCTCACTGTCACACTGTATGCAGAAAGATTAGGTCTCCTATCACTTGTGCTGGACTGAAGACAGTGTTTTTCCACTGCTGTACTTCTTGGCAGATTTCTGTGGCAAATCCTATAAACAAATTCCTACTTAATTGGATTTCCATTTTCATGTACAGTCTTATTACCTGCATGCTTGTTTTTAAAACTGAATTTCTGTTATTTTTGCTTTACGGTTCTTTGTAGCAAAAGACTGCTCCACAGAATGAAGTTAGCTATTGGTTAGCTAAATACCACAGCCATTTCAGTAGATACGGACATGGTGTAAAATGTGAAAAATGTCCATGCTAGCAGGGATAAAGGATATTTTCAAGTCCTAAATATATGCATGATGACTAACCATGTACAAGAAAGCACTACATTTGGAAACTGCATAACAACATGATGAATAGAGCTTTTCCAATGTATTTTTTGGAAAGCCATTGACTTACTGTGAAACAAAATCTCACAGATTTTTGTGAAACTAATTCTCAAAAATACCACAATGCCTAGCATACACTAATGGTAGGAAAACCAAAGACAAGCTAGCTCCAGCTGCTGGAAATTATCTCCCATGTCACATATTGCACTAAGCAATAGCTGGGTTTTGGTTCCTCACATTCTGAAAACCACAGACTGGTTTGAAGTGGAATATGTAAAAACATAAAATTAACAATTTCAGTGTCCAGAGACACTGAAATAATGCTGAGAAAGTAAGTTAATAGATAATTCTAGAAATAATAGAAGGAAAAAAAAATAAAAGCCCAGAAGGGTATTTTCACTTTTTTCAGGAACAACTGGATGGATGGAGTGATTGTATATATAATAATTTATTCAACCTGTTAGATACAGTTCAAAATACTAAACTGGGATTTCTGCAATAAACTGAACAATGCAAAGAATTTGTCTGAAAAAAGTTTATTCGAAAAACACTCAACAACTATTATTAAGAAATTATTTTTCCCCTCTACATTAATGTATTTACATATACTATAAATCTTTATATATATATATCTATGTGCACACACATACAGAGTTTTAACTTGACTTGTGTATTGCTATATTGGATCCATAAAACTATGTATCATACAATAAGTTGGTTTAAGGTTTTGCATTTCTTGGATAAAACAGTCTTCTTTTTGTCTGCAACTGTGTAAAAATTAAACAGTTATAAGACACATTATCTCAATGCATTGCTAGCAATTTCCTGTAGACACTGTTATTCACATTAGTTGTCAATGTAGCCCTTCTAGTACTAGTGGTAGACATCAACTGGCCACTGCTGTTACTACTGTTGGGATCAAAAGTCTTTTTACAATTGAAGAGACTGAAAAATTGTCTTTGATACTGAGAAGAAGCATAGTAGTAAATAAAGGGGTCAATGCAGCAGCTAATGCTGCTGATAGAAACACAGAGTAGATAGGCAAAGTAGAGATACTCTAAGCTGTTGTCATATGAAAAATGGATATAATGAATTAAGAGGAGAACATTTGTTGGTCCAAAGCAAACAACGAAAACAGAAAAAACAGCCACACACAAGAGCAAGGCACGTGTCTTCTTGTTTTGCTTTGCAACAATGGTGGAAGAACTAAGACAGCGAATGATACACACATAACAGACAGTAGAAATTATAAATGGCACTATGAAAAACACAGAAGAGAAGACAGAGAAGAAGTGGAGGTAATAGCCGTGAAGTTCGGATTCTCTCAGCACATCGTGGCACGTAGTTATATTTAACCTGGGTATTTCCATTGTTTGCTCTCGTAGGAGAAAAGGTATAACCCCGGTTATTGCCACAAGCCATATGATGACACAAACCAGTGAGGCACGAGTTAGTGTACGCCACCCCAGGGACTGCATGGGGTACACCACTGCTAAGAAGCGGTCGAAGCTGATGCTCGTCATGAGCATTATTGAGCAGTACATGTTGCAGAAGAAGGCAGCAGTGATGAAACGGCACATCTGAGGCCCAAAAACCCAGTCATTTCCAGAAAAGTGATAAACAATCTTAAATGGAAGCACACTTACAAAGAGGACATCTGCAAGGGCCAAATTCAGCATGTATATTACAGCTGGCTTTTCAATTTTCATCTTTTTCAGGAACACGAGTATCGCTGTAATGTTCAGAGGGAGACTCAGCACAAGCACTAGGGTGTAAACTGAAGGAACAAAACGAGTCAGCCACGGACTAGTGAGGTATCTTGCTGTTTGAACTGATATCATTCGTTGCTCAGCTAGGAATGACATTCTAGCAGTCTGATTGGTGGCTCCTGATCCAACTTCCAAGTCATTTTCAGTATCACCGTCAACAGGAATAAGATCAGCCTCCAGACTGAAAGAAAAACGCATGGAAAAACTTCTGACGTGTTGTATGCTGCTGTTATTTGAAAAGCCTGAAAAGTAAGAAAGTATTATGATTAATAAGCCAATATTTAGACGGTATGGGGAAGTGAAAACATCTTTCAAGAAGGAAAGTTAAGATTACATTAGGTAAACAAAATAAGGTTAATTTCTGATTCAAAGCACAGGTTGCCCACCAGTCAGCCATTTTATTTTAGCTCCTCCTGCTATAAATTTGGGTAAGATGTCCTCCTTTGTCTCCTAACTCCTAGCTTGAAAGCTTTTATTAGTAGTGATTCTAGCTAAGCTTAAGGATCCAATCTAATCTATGCTCTCCTTGGGCAACTTTAACACAAACACAACAGGGAATTTGCCAGCCTTGAACCGTCTTGGCCAGATCCTTAACGCATTTTGTAAGAAATGAGATGCTGCCGTAAGTACTCATACACAGAATTCCCACTAGAAGTACTCATCACCAAAATCACAAAAAGCAGAAGTGCAACTAAAACATCACGATTCTGAAGTATTTCTGTGTGCTCTGGAAGCACCTTACTCAACTCGAAGGCTCCCATCAAGAGCAATGGCAGAGCAGTTTTGAAGGCAGATGTGGATCGACCTTTTGCTTGCAGCGGATGGGTGGCCACAGACTGCGCTGAAACACTTCCCGAGTTCTGCTCAGCCTAATCCACAGCGTGCAGGACAGCATGTGTCTGGTGTGCCCCCAGAGCACTTCTGAAACCTACAGCTCCCTCTACAGCAAGGTCTTCTGCAGCATGCTTTCGTAGCTAAGTCAGGACAGGCAATCTTTGCTTTTTGAATGTAATAAGCCAGGAAATCAGCGCGATAAAGTATTAACTGGGTGGCTATTGTGTGTAGGGGGTTATTTATGTAAAAAAGAAAAAAACAACCAATTAATCAAAAGAGCTATTTAGGCATTATTTCAGCAAAGTTGTTTGTATGGAGAAATATTTTGTAAGACTGTAATTTTCAGTTTTGGCTTAATCTGCTTTGGCATAGAATAATTCAAGTGTAATGTAGGTAGATAGAAGTGAGAAAGTTGCAACTACTCAAGTAACCAGTCGCCTGTTTGGCTGTGCAATTGATCCTTTGTTGGATCCCAGATCATTAAAACAAAATGAGGCTGTCTTAGCTCACTGTAAGCTGAAAGCACATGGAATGATTCACCTGTATAAGATGCTGCTTGTGAGAAGCAATTATTTGTTCTATAGTAATTGAAACCAATTTTTTAAATGAAAACATCTGAAGGAAGCAGATGGCAAAGAGAAAAGTGGCCGCAGCTTTAAGCAGCCAGTTACCTCCCTTTGTGCACAGGCAGTACAGAAGGGCCCTACCCGGCATGGATTTCTGTGAAATTCAGACTTGAATGAGGGGGGAGATCAGAGGACTGGTAAGGCAATTTGGTGATTTTATTTAGAGTGGCTGTGCTTTGTGTACCATGCCGTGTCCTAGCAGCATTCTATGGGCAGAGAGACAAAAGGGAAGTGTTGGTGAGAATAGTTTTCCTATGCAAAGTGACTAGATTGCAACCTCTGCCGGTCAGAAAAAAAGGTGCTGGGAGCTTGTTACAGAGACTGTAGCAGGAATGATGTCGTTTGAAGCAGAAATGACAGAAGTATATGAGATTTGGTGATTGCACAGAATGGCACTAAATGCATTTATACAAGGGTCTGTTCTGTCTTTTTAAAGAGAACATGAAGAACAGGCAGAACTATAGAGCCTTAATCTCTAACACTTCTTTGTAAATTTAGTGCAAGCACCTGGATGGCTCAAAGAGTCAGCTCCTAGCTTTGCAGCTAAGTTGCTGCACAAGTCCTTTTGTACAACACCTCTAACTTCAGCCTGTGGCAGACATCAAAGAGTTAGGAGATTTTCTATATTTAATGATCATTGCAATAGAAATATGTCACAAATAAAACCACTGGTCTTCATCTCTTTTGGGAGGATTATAACTGTACTTGAATGAATGCCTCCCTGCCCTGCACCAGATTTCTTACACCCAGAAGCTTGGCTCCATGGTAAAGACATCAGTAAAAGTGAGGAAAATTTTGTCAACTGTACCTATTGTATCTCCAGTACACACAAGTTTTATGAATTTAAGACTTTTAATTATATGAGTACTTATTTTCAAACCAGAAAACCATTGAAAGTTTGAAATATTGAGAACTATTTTAGTCCCCCAAAGGTCGACATGTCCATCTTGCTTTCTCCACCACTGTGGAACAGTGTGGAGAACCAAACAAAGAGGTGGCATGGTTCCGTGTGAGGAATGCATGTTTTTGGGAACACAGGATATTAACAGACTTGAAGAGAGTAAAGCCTGGAGTTAGGAACTGTGTTGCCAAGACTACCACTGCATGACATGGTAACTGAGGCACCAGCACCTCTCTCATCCCAGTATCCCTCATCTTTGAAGGACCTGAGCTGTGCTGCAGTTTCACACTTTTGAGAAGTAGCAAACCAACCCCATCAGAGTCACTGACCCTTAATGACTGAGGTTAAGTCTCTTAGTGCAGATGCCCTGGGTGATAACCTGACCCACTTCTCATTACCAACTCCTAACTGAGAACGGTATAAAAATATGCTACACAAAAAAAATGCTATGACTGGGACAGGTACCTTCCACTGACATCCGGCCGTTGTCTTAGCTATTGCTTTTGGTTAACTGAACATTGCTAATAATTTAAATTATATCCTGAATTCTTGGAGACATCTTATTTACAAGTTTATTAGACGAAAGAATTTAGAGTCACCTTTACTCCATTACAGAAATTTTCTAAAAGTAGAATCCTATTACAATAAACCAGAACAAAAACATTTATAAATAATTTTAGTTAAAATTCTCTGGAATAATTTGGTGAAAACTATGTGTTCTTTGCATAAGCAGAGGCTTTCTAAGTTCAGAGTTGAACTCAACCTTCATTCTGTCAACATCACGTCTACACTGACTCCTGCTCTCAATCCATGTCCCCATTTTGAACTAGATATCTGACATGAGGCACTACTTGCAAGCCAGCTTTGTGGAAAAATGCAATGAGGCATCACACTTGCTATTTCGGTGCCACTTGATAATATAAAGAATGGTGACTTAAACTTTCTTGATGAAACTAAATTTAATTTGAAAGCTTGACAGACATGTATCAGTTCTTATCCTTTACCAAGCTGCTTCTATGACACAGTGTCTGCGTAATTCTAGAAAAAACAATATGCACTCCATACTTTCTGAAACAGAAAGGCAGACAGATACTGCCCTGAGGTTTTGTATTTCTTTTGTGTCAGTGTTTATAGGAAAACTGAAAATAAGAGATTTATTCACAGAAGGGAACAGGATGAAATATAATGTCATATTACTTCAAAAGACTGTAATGAACCTTCATAGCAAACAAAAAGGTCAGTACGGGAAGGAGGCATTACATTTAAACTGGGTTAGGACAAGACTGCCAATATACAGTAGCTCTACAGAAAAGGTTTTGAAACTACTGAACTACTGATAGCTACAACTACACCAGAATCTATGAAACAATTCTTTCTAGCTGTTTTCAAGCTATAGATACCATTTGTCTAAAACATGTTTCACCACAGCTTAATTATTTTTTAATAATTCAAATAATCTGCTAGGAAAACAGAAGTAAAGCTTGTATAATGATTACAAATGTTCAAAAGGCCATCTTATTTTTATAGGCTGTCATCCAGTCCTTTCGGAAGACGTTAAGCTTGGTTGATTTCTATTTTTATAACAAATAGTAACTCTGTCATATCAGCAATGAGAATAACTGCTCTATCAAAATACCTATAAAATTTAAACAGGTATGAAAGAACAAGATTAGTAAACTATGAACAAATAAACAGCAGGATAAAGCACTGAGGTTTTATCCTTGTGGTGTGTGTACTCAGGACACTGAATGATAAGCAGAGTCTTTGCCTCCAACAAGTACTTCAAAAGGCAAAAATTACATAGAATCAGTACGACACTCAAGGTGCCCAAAGTCTTCTTTTAGTCCCTGTGGTTTTTTCATCAGTTCTCCAACAAGAACATAGAGGAATTATGTAGAAAGCTCAGCAAGTTTGTGATTAATTTTAACAATCCACGATGTGCTATTTTCTATCAATTATTACATACTGTTCATCTAACAATCAGTATACACATATGCTGCTTACCCTGACATTGTTTTTTTAAATACAGAGATACGCTGTAATGTCTTTTCACGTCTATTTTCGTATGCAAGGGACTACTCTGCATCCCACTCTGTGAAAGAAAATACAACAGCTTTGACCAATCTTAAGGTCCAGACGAAACTTGAAAAATATTTCTGTAGGCCCATGAGTATGGACAGGATGTTACAAACCAGCAGACTTCACATCCCAAGGGATATCTTTGTGATGTGAGAGACTAGAGAATAGGCTCCTACACAACCCAATTAAATAAGTTCCCTATATGCTGCTGGACAACAAATAATACTGATTTATGGGCATTACTGGTGACAGCTGCATACTAGCTTATAACAAATAGGTTTGTTTTATCTCCCCTTTGTACAACCCCAAGTGATAAGCATCTAGAATCTAAATTACTCAGTAGCCCATAAATTAGGCATGTGAAGGCAGACTGTGAAGTGCATGCCAGACACATTAATGAACAAAATAAGACACAGTCTTGTAGGAGTGATGACAGTTATTTGCTTTTATAAAAATAAAACTGAATTATTTATGAGTTCACATCTCCATTTATACAGAATTCATTATTAGATTACACAACTGATGTAGTAGCAACCTGAACACATTTTCTTGAACTATTGTTTTCTTGCAACTGGGTGTCTGCTCTGTTTTCTCATCTCTTTAACCACATATGCTGGCTTCGAACAATATAATCTCTCTGTCTTGCCAGCAGTGTCCCAAGGCAGGGAAGTCCAGGCAAGTTCAGACCTTAGGCACCTCAACAGCACTGGTCAGATAATTTGTAGGCACTTAACACCACCCTACTGCCAAATTAGTGCTTTTTCACCTGCCCAAAGGAACAGCACAGGTCAGTAATGTGGTAGCTGTGCACAGGGAAGGATAGGGGAAAAGCTGGAGAGAAGCTGCAGGTCAAGGCCAGAGCAGACCTAGGATACAACAGTGCATGGGCAACAAAGTACATTGTGGTAAAAACAGGTTATCTAGGACAGTGCGGAAGTTATATTATTACAATGGGAGTGAGCACAAGAAGAGCAGAAGACACATTCAGATGATTGGGTTTTCTTAGTTCTGTTGTGCATGAAGTAACTGGAAGAATAGCACCAACAGTGAATTTTTTTCCTAGCATTAACATGTACAGTTTGTCTTTTACGCTGCCACCCCCTTTTCTTAAAAAGATATTTTCCTTAGACTTTCCATATGAACATGATTTTGACAGCTTCCTTCCCACTTGTCTTTGTGCCAAAAAGTTGTCCAGCAAAAATTATTTGCCCTCTCTGATGCTTTCCTTCCAGCATAGTTACAAACACTCGGTCTAGCCCCTTTCAGTTTAGCTCAGTAGTCAAAGTATTCTCTGCTCTGAAATTTCCTCTTAGCTGCTCATCTAATCAGTCCTTTTACGTTTGTAGGACCTGAGGCTCTACTGCAGGCCATCTCGTGAGACTAAGTTATTTCTACAGCAGCACTATCACCACTACCTGATTAAAAGAAATCTTAAACCGAATCCAGCAAAAAAACCTGTGCTAATCCCTAAATGCACAACCCTTTGTACTGCTGCACCTCTGCCATAATGTGAGAGGTTACATGCATGCATGTCTTCTCCTTCGTTACCTCAGCATCGTCTAACAAGCTCGGGATGGATCCATGGGCTCACCAGTTAGGGTACGGTACTGATGTTGCTGTCAGTGAATAACCATGAAATAACCATGAAAGTCATCTATCTACTTGGGGTGCATATTCTGAACTGTTTTGTGCCGGCAGATCTTCCGAAGTTTGCACCGCCAAAAAATTCAGCTGGCACTCCCTCTTCTTAAGTTGTTAATGAAAGGTTAAGAGAATCCAGCATCAAGTCTCGCCGACCTGGTCCGTTCCACCGCCACTTGCTACTGCCTGCCCCCCTCCTTGGCTACGGCGTCACCCCCAGCCATCCTTCACCACCAAGAACAGCCTCTCCTCGCCGCTGCCATGAGCACAAAGAGCCGAACAAAACTCGGCCAGAACTCGCACCGAAACTCCCAAGCGGGAGCCCCACGGCCCGGCTAC